>JAWWMK010008732.1:0-26382 GCA_035047105.1 Galeopsomyia nigrocyanea
TATATATTTGAAAGGAAAAGAAAAACGATTTATTCGATTCAAAGCAGAGAGAGAATGTTTTAGAGTTGTCGAATGATCAATTGAACGTATTTCATTTCATTTCGCAGCCGATCACTTGCAAGAAGTTGAAATGCCAATAGTTCCGTGCAAACATTTGAAAGACAAGAATGTTGCGGAAATCTGCGCTGGTTACAGACAAGGAGGTCGCGATGCGTGTCAAGGAGACAGCGGTGGACCCCTGATGTGCAGGTTTATAAAAAGAATTGTAATTTTTACTTTGAAAAATTTTCGTATATATGACTACACTTTTTTTTTTCCTTGCCTTTGGTCTTATAGGGATTCGAACTCGGAGTGGTATATCGGTGGTGTAGTCAGCCACGGTATAGGTTGCGCCAGAGTAAACGAACCAGGAGCTTATACGAAAGTTGCTTTCTTCGTTGACTGGATAAAAGCTGTTATAAGTGAGTAAAGATATTTATTTCAATTGATTTCTCAAAATAAAAAATATAATTATCGATAAATAGTTGGTTGTCACTCGGTATACACAATTCCTGCAATACATCCTTTACAGCTAGATCAATTGATCGGATTTCCCCTTTCTCAATAGACCTTATTTTACAGACGATCGCACATCATCGACTGTTCTCCGGACACTCGACAAATGTCCGGGTTTCATCTGCAACTCGCCATTCAACAGATGCCTCCCAGCGAAAAAGCGATGCGACGGAGTTGTCGATTGCCTCGAGGCTGAGGACGAAGGAAACTGTCCTCCTCCGACTTTGATTCACAACGCCGTACACTTCCTCAAAGGACTTTTACAAACGCATTATAAACGGCAAACCGAGCAAGAGACGTCGGAAGTTTGATTGAACAGTCACACGAGAGAGTCACAGAGAATGTTAAAACGCGCGGAAAATTGAATTAAGCCTTGAAATTTACGATGTGGGTTTCATTAATTGTGTCCGAGGATGACTTTTGAGCTTGAAAAACAACTTTTTACGATGTATTGCATTGTTTTCTCACAGAAATTATTGATAACTCGAAGGGTCGAGGTTATTCGAGATTAGGTTTGAGGGTCGCGTGTCGTCGGCGTCATTTGTCAACGACGCTTTTGCCATATACCATCACCGACGCAGTCCGCCCGCGACGTCGCGCCAGTTTCATCAAATATCAAGCACCGGAGATCACACCGTGTCTAGTATAAAAGGAGATTTATCAAGTTTTTTTTTTTGTTTTTCTTGTCATCGAGGTATATGTAATCAAAGTTTATTGGAGACTGAAATTCGACTTTAGAGGGCGATTTAACCCTCGAGTCTGTTTCTCGAATTTTCTCATGGGGATATCTATTTCTTTTTTTTAACGAAAAACTGCTCGGGAAGGAATCTAAGGTCAGGTGAAGGCTGATATTTCTACGATACACTATTTTTGAGTATGATTATGGAAATGCTTTGTTATATTTGATAAATATCTCAAACTCTAGCGATGATAATACGCATAATTATTAATGTATTCATAACTGTTCCGAATCAAAAACAACTCTTGCCATGATAATATTGTAAAATGAATTTGTAAATTTTGATTAACGTCATGAATAACATTTCTACATTATACGGTATAAATTAAATATTTTTATTGCGATTATATTTTATTCGAATAAAATTACATTTGATCTTATTTAAGTAAAAATCTTCGATGAATGAAATATTTATTAATGTTCTAGCTTACTTCTTCTGAACAATGATTCTTTACCTGGTCGTGCTGCCACCTACGCCGTGTTAACGGTTTGTAAAGGAAGTATACAACAAGCTAGATCAATGTTTTGCCGACTGCCAGTAAAAGATCATTTGAAAATTCACAATTTTATAATTTTATAAGTATCTTTGCGGCATCAAAATTATTAAAGATAGCCTAATTGAACTTTGTTTATTTGCACAAAGATAAAAGTAAAAAGTTATTATTGATTTTTTAAAAGACGATTTCACTCATTTTTCAATATTTTTCCTCTTCATTTCCTACTGTAAACACAATGAAAAGTGTGAAACGGAGAATTTCAATCAAATTTTCATTCAGATAGTTCATTAAAAAATGGTAAATTAATTGCAGTAGAACAATGTTCAACTTTTCTTCCGAATTCTGCATACGGTTCAAAAAATATTTTTTACAATTAACAAATTTTATCTAACTTTTAATAATCTAAAATACAGCCTTTTATCGCTCAGAAGTAAAAGTAATTTCAAATATAAAATGTAAAACAACCATTCCATCGCAAGTTTCCTGGAGGTGCTGCCATCTACGCAGCGCTGAGTCACCACAGGAAAGCAGCGCAGGATCATTTGAAGTTTTGCCGACTGCCAGCAATAATACAATTAACGCAATTTTCTCTCAAACCATTCGCACAAAGTAAAAACGCGTAAATTAGTCAAAAGCTCAATTACCCGTTTACACTCGTTTAAAGACAATGAGTGCTTTTTAAATTTACAAAAGCGCATTATAAAACACATGACTATGATCAGTTTTATAAGAGTTTCAAAATTACATGCCACGCATCGTTATTAGAAATAAAAAGAAAACAAAATGATCACTAACAATTCAGTACTAATTGTAAGTTCCCAAAAAAACTCTAACAGTTCTAAAAAAAAAAATTTACTCAGCTTGCAAATCGGTACAGCAAAACTCATCTCCACGTATAGCCGCAAGTATCTGTCAAGAAATGTCAAAACGCCGTAAATCCCCCATCTCTTTTCTCTCTCGGTGCGCCATGCGGCAACATGAGGAAAGAGCGCGTCGTCTCGCGCGGTCGTCGTACGTTGCTCTCTCCCTCTTGGCGAATTAGTAAGCAGAGAATGTGAATGGCTCGGCTGAGCATTATGGAGGAAGGCAGGCAGGCAGGCAAGCACAGGCAGGCAGGCAGGCAGGCGCAGCCGTTCGCCTTCAACGGCAGCGACCCCATTCGCTACATTCCTTCTCCTCTCTTTCTCATTCCCTCCGCACCTCCTCCTCCTCCTCCTCAGCTCGTAGCTCCGCCGCGTATATATGTGTATACCTTTTGCCTTTTCCATCCTCACCGTGGCGCGCATCGTTTCTTCTTCTTCTTCTTCCTGATGATACCCGATGAATAATATCGCCGCGCATCGGAATCAATGACCCTCTTGCCGATCGATCGATCGATCGATCGATCGCCGCGCGCATATCGTTTTATTTCCTCAACTGTACATTTGTCCATACGTAATTGCTGTTAAATAGCGTACATACGAATTCTCGTTATCCGTTATATACGTTAATAGCGCCAACGACGTTCAGCAAGATTGTGTATATGTGTACTATTGCGAAATTCAAAAGGGAATGAGTCTGATTTACGACTCGCTCCGCGTCGTGATTGAAATAGTGCAGCAATGGCTTTATGGACGAATGTGTCGTGATGTATATATACATGTGTGTGTACGTAACAACATATTCGTGTCTCTCTAATTGCATTATGATCGGATCACGATAATTATGCGGTCTTATTTTTCTTCTTTTTCTTCTTCCGTTATCGATGCCTATTTTATAGCATTTTAAAACGTATCAACCGTCCGATCTGATATATACTATTCTCAGCTTCATCATGACTAAGAAGAACTTTTTTTTATCTGTATAACAGCTCCCTCTTGGAATATTCAATTTTCAATTCAATCAACGACACAGTTAACCAATCATCGCGTCACAAAGCGAACGTTTTTCTTTTCGATACCAGCGGATGTTGAAACTTCTTTTTTTTTCTTCTCCTTCCTCTCTGTTTATTATAGTTACAAATGTCTTTTCCGGCTTTCTTTGATGGATGTTGCACCACTAAACCAGATTGAAATCACCTGGCGTTAATCAAAATACATCAATTTTTAAACTACACAAAACAATCATTCATCAAAAGCTCCAAACGATCTAGTAACAAAAAAAAAAATAAAGGACCTTATAACGATCTAAACAAGCCTAAACCAATTTTCCAATATTATCAATCGCAGCATCCTTCGTGCAGGCGCTCAGTGAATTATATACACAGGAAACGAGGGATATATTAACCCACGTGAAAATGACAGTGTCGTCGTCGTGACCTTTGCTGGCGAATTAAATACAAACGCGCGCGGCTCTTTTGTGAAACGACGAGGCAATGAGTCACGTCTTGTTAATCGTTTAAAACGACGTGTCGCAAAGGATTTATCCGCGCCTCGGGAGGAAAACATTGAAAAAAAAAACGGAGAGAGGAGTTGTGTGTGTGTGTGTGTGTGTGTGTGTAAATCTTGCTGTAACATAGTTGCATATATATGCATTTCACCCTCGCAGCTTTAGAAGGAGGCGCGCAGTAGCAGCAGCAGCAACCATCGTATATACAACTTGCGCCAGTGAATTGCTCAACAATAGTACAGAATTATTATACTTTTATTTAGTCAATTACGCGCGTAAATTGTCGCTCCTGCCGCCGAGAGAAAATTGTTGCTTCTGCCTGGCTGCTGCTTAAATGCGTATTTCATCATAATATATAGAATCTCGATGTGGTATTGTAATGTAAAAATGAAAACATTTTTTCCTTCTCACAGTTCTTTTTTTTTTTACGATAACGATATTTTACCTCGATATTCCGATCACTTTCGAACTTCGTATTTTTCTTTCTCACACATCGACCACCAAGCACGCTGCTGGGCACATAATACACACCCAACAATCCATCAGTCTCGACGCGCCCGCGTTGCAACGATACATAATAATAATGACGGTCCACGCGGCAGCGGCGGCACAGTGAAGTCATAGCCCGAGGCGTTGAACTGCAAAGATTTTTCATTATTAATATTGTATATATATAAACACAAAGATTGATCCCTCTTCGCTGTATATATATGTACTGGCATTCCGGGGCACGCGGAGCTCTGCTGCCAGTGTCGGCTCTAAACAGATCGTACACGCCCTGTGATTATGCAATCGGCTCTCCGTGCTCTGCTCTCTCGCGGGGCAAGTACCGTTCGTTTTAAACCATCCTTCGAGGAGTAAGAGAGAGAAAGATCGGCTTGAAAGAGATACGCGAAATGTGTGTTAGAGGTATGAAGTGGAGGTATATATATATATATACGCGAATGGATTAGCTGTATGAGAAAGTATAATGAAGGGGAAGTTATGTTCAATAGGCGGTTTTTTAAGAGTATTACCTTATGATATTTTTTGTTGTCTTCGATGATGCATATACGCAAGAGATAACGGTGATTATTTTCAATCAACTTTATATACAAATGGAATGTTTTTATTAATAAAAAATTATAATCGATGTAATTCAATAATCAAGAACAAAAAAAAAATCGGTAGTCAGAAAAGCAGCAGCTAAACTATACGTTGCTGCCTGAGAGTGCGAGGCGGATGCCGATGCATTATATACACACACGAAGCGAGAAACAGAGCGAATGACGAAGACGAGGAGAAAGCACCTGCATCGTCGTTGCTGCTGCTGCTGTATGCTGCCGCGAGAGGAATGTGTGAAGTTCCGTTGCATATTACGTGTGTGCAGCCACACACATGAGCGAGCATCGATGAAAGAAGTAAAGGAACGTGAAAAAGGAAAAAAAAAACGACTTTTTAGCTCTCACTCGTTTTAAAACGCCCTTTTTTTCGAATATATGCCGCGACTGTATGCATTCTTGCGCGCGTGGCTTAGGAATTTCTTGCATTCGCAGGTGCGTTTTAGTATTCGGATCTTCTTCTCTCATGCTTCTTCTCGTTTTTGCGCAAATGCTGTATCGTGAAACCGTGGTTATGAGTGTGTATACAAGCTCGTTTTAATGCTTGAAACTATCGTGTTTACGCGTCTGTGCGATTACAAATATTTTTGTGTTTGAAAAAAATTGTTTGTTTTTATTGGAAGATTACTAATGTAGAGATAATGTATGATTATTCGAAGTAAAGTGTATTGTTCGTCGATAAATTAGTTATCTTCATCGGAATAAAACATTTAAGTAAGAGAAGTTACGTTAGCGTATAGATTATCGCTGGAGAATCTTCACGACTTGGAGTCTAGATTTTTAACAACGATCTTTATTTTTTTTTAGAACAACTTTTCGACTCTCGCCAATTTAATGACTTTCGAATCAGATTCGGCGATAAACGTATACATATAAATGTTGCGAGACTTTGAGACTTTCGTTCACTTTCCTTCTCTACGTGATTTTTGTAAACATTGTGAAATGTTACGTATAATTGGCTTTCGAAAAAAAAAATTCCCTCAATTGAGTTTTAAAGTAACAGTGAATCTGATACGTTTTTTCGTATATGTTTTCCTTTGCACAGAAGTAAACAGCAAAAGTATACGTTCAAACCATAAAAGTAAAATAATTTCTCAAAAGGCAAAAACTAATTTATATCTATTTAATGATATACCTCGAAGCAGCGAGGCATCAAGCGCGAGTTGTTATAAAGAAATGAAGCAGTGGATTTTGCCACAGTAACCTTGTTCCATCTTATCGCATTAAGCTGATGAAAGTAGCAAACTAACATAAATTTTCTTTCATTATGTAATTTCACGACAATAAGGCGAAAAATTACACGCTCCCCGCGAGCGAGTCCTCGTTTTTTTTTTTTTTTTCGCGTAAGCCACGAAAACCGCGCTAATACTGATTACTATCCGCGTTGCTGTTGTTGTTGTCGCACAAGTGGCAAAACGTGTCCCTCGAAACTCAACGGGTTTTTTTTTTTTGCTTACTTTGATAATGACATCCTACACTACCCGACGATTCGTGATCTCTCGCACCTACTTATCTTTAACAACAAAACTCAATTGTTCTTGACCAATTTGGCACGGTTAATCTTCTTTTTTTTCTTTTTTAACTGAAAAAACAAGTCGTTCTGTCTCAAGGATAGACAATTATTGACAATGGAAGCTAATCGAAGTCGAAAAACATCGCACTTATCAAATAACGTATATTTATCGTTAGATAAAAGTACGTAGGTCCCAGTTAGAATGTTTGCGCAGATAAGGAAATGTGTGTTAGAGGAACTAATAAATAGGAACACACATACTTGACATCTAATTAATAAGCTTATTACAGTTAATAAAATATAATATTCTCTTTTTTCAAGTATAATTTCTCTAATCTCGTCCTATTTCCAAAATTAACAGCTCGCAGACACGACACTCGAAGAAAGACATTTAATGGGATTCAAAGAAGATAAAAAAAATCACAGCTACTCAACGCTCGCTCGTATAGCAATTATAATAGTCGTGAGTCGTTGGTCAAGCACCTCTAATTCGCCCGCCATACATATACACACACACACACACACACACACACACACACACACACACACACACACACACACATATATATATATATAAGTCGGAATCAGCCAGTGTAGTACAACAACTCTCAGAGTATAGTCGACGCACGATCGAGCTTTGCGTTATACGCAAAGTGTTCGAGCGCAAAACGAGCTATGCTCGGCTGGTCGGCGCGCAGAAGTGTCGTCGTCCCGTTAGTCGCGACTCTCTCTCTCTCTCTCTCCTCTGCGTGCTCGGCTTTTACTGCTCGACGGCGCATAACTTACACTCTGGTCCTCCTGTAGAGAATTCCAATTAACCGGACGACGACGATGACGACGATGATGACGGATATGTCGAACGTATACAACGATATTTTTTTTTAAATAAGAATTGACTAGTCAATGCTGAATAAATCTCGGTTTTTTATTGGACAATCGCGTAAAAATTTCTGCAAAGTCACGTATACATCTTGATTCTTGCAAATTGTGCTCATTGCGCTTGCTTATATCGCGTGAAAAGTAATTGACATTGCGTACATACTTGTACACAATCGAGAACGATATTATATCTCGCGACGATTAAACAAACATTGATCGTCTATAAAAATCATCTTTGCGTGAGCTTAAAACCGCTTTTCCCAGCGAATATAACCAGACAAAAAAAATAAGAAGAGAAGAGAAAAGAACGTAATGAAGAATGTGCTCGCTGCGAATCACGGTGTAATGACCCATCCGGTTTAAAAAGCAAACGGTGCGGCGCGCAAGGCCTTTTGTAGGCCAAGCCCCCCCTTTTTTCGATGCAACATACAAGAAGGCGTTAACGCCCGAAAAAAAAAGAATAACAAGCGGTGGACGTAACATAACCACCTGCGAAAGTCTCGAAAAGGTCAATGACCTTTTCATATACGCAGCCGAAAAATATATGTATTTATCCCGACGCGCTAGAAATTTGTCGGTATGCAAAGGAGCAGGTTTTTTTTAATGGAATCTTGAGTGATTAGCGTGTGGATTGTATGGATAGATTTCTTTTTCGATTTCTCGATGCCTTTTTCGATGGATGATTGATTTTGTTCCGTGGAAAGAGTTGGCAGATTGAGTCTTCATGTCGATTCTTTACGGTAGTTGCGTTTCAATTTTTTTTTTCTTCTTCTTTTTCTTCTGTTAGGGCACGATCATCTTTCGGTATGAATGCGGTGTTTGATAGATGAATCGCGGGTGTAATTACTTTTATATAATAAACAGTCCACTATTACAATATGAATAGGAAAAAAAAAATCCTTTGAATGTAGATTTCGATGAAGATTCTATAAATCTTTTTTTATTTCAATGCGTAAGAGTGAGATATGAATCTTGAACGCCTTTTAATCTAACAAATACATTCTTTCATGCGACTGTGTGGTGTATTTATAAAAATTATGTTTCTTTTTTCGATGAATACTAGCTTCAGTCTTAAATTATATATTTTCAATATATTCAAAGTAGGCCAAGCCATGAATGGAAAACTAAATTTCAAACCAAGCATCGCGAAGTTAGAGTCTCTTTTATGTTGATTTTGAAACCTTTCTCTCTACTTCTTTTAAGTCTCTGCCCGTAAATACACAAGTAGCAGATGCTTTATACGGGTATCTTATTACAAAGTAATCAAAAGTTTGCATTACTTTCACCAGCGATGTATATATGGTCATTTTTAATTAATAGTTTTCCAACAAGATCAACATTCCATAACTGATTGAATATCAACGTTTCTTATCAACAACTTAATTCTTCAAATGAAAAAAAAAATTCAAGACTTTATGGAAATAATACTTTTCTCTAAACTAAAAATAAAAACAATATTGCAATTTCCTGCACGTCTCGAGTTGGCACTCTCCTGCTACTATAGCAGCACGCAGTTAAACACCTCCATAAAGAAGAAAAAAAAAGGCTTTCAATTATTTTGTAAGCTAACGAGGCGTGCAAAGTCATTCATCTCTCAATGGTAGCATCGCAGATAGTATATGCGTGTGTGCGATTGTTATTACATCAATACTCGCGCGCACAATATATACGCGCAGATATAATACTCTTGCGAGAAAGTCACTTTTTTTTTTAAACGACGACGACAGTGACCGTTGCGTCACTTATAATACGCGCGAGCAACCGCGCGCGCGCTTCTGTAATATGCCTACGCGCTCGCTTCGATCGGCGAATAAAAGCCAGTAGGAATTCTCGTGGGTTCGAAGCATGGAGCAATGTTCTCTCTCTCTCTTTTTCTCTCGCTGAAAATGGTGAATACTTATGCGCTTTTCTGTACTTGTTAAAACCCGGATGAGTGTTTTTTTTTTTGTATTTTGGGCTATTGTTGACGTCCCCTTTTGGGTGTGTGTGGCGGGAAATTCATCTGGATGTCAGATAGATTGACGAGAATTTATCGAGCTTTCTTTTGAATTTTATTTCAAGATACGATTGTATACAACAATAATAATACATTTTTGTTTGTCTTTTCTTAACATTTTCTTAATCTAGTTTCTTACTCAGACGTATATATCTGTACTTAAACGATGTGATAAATGATAAAGCGAACGTCATCGAACGGCGCACGGCAAAATACGCGATGTACAATGTTGCCAAAGCGCTCAAAATAATGAAAGCGTAAACATCGAACAATTCAATTTGCCACCATTTGTAATCCAGTGAACGAGATCTAAGAGCATCTTTCCCATGACGTATCACATATTCCACCCAGTACGTTGCCTCGTCTTTTGGACTCACTAAACGATCTTTGTACACTTTAGATATGCGTTTTGCGGCATTCCTAAAAGAAATGTCGAATAAGAACGAGGAAAAAAAAACATTTTCGTTTTCGTTATCATTAAAATGAGATCAAAACCCACTTGTAAGATGGATTATGCAATAATTCATCGAGTGCGCGATGATACTCTTCTTGAGGCGCACTGAACATGTTGAATTTTTGTCCGAAACCCTTTTCAGATGAAATATCACAGTTGACATGTTGATCAGCGAAGAGTGGAACACAAATAGTGGGCACGCCGTAATTCACTGTCTCTTGAGTACCTAATCCTCCTCCATGAGAAATAAAGCCTCGAATTTTCGGATGTTCTGAGTACAAAATATTACATTATTAAAAATTATTCGATATTTGGTATTTTAAATGAAATTTCATTTCATACTAACGCAATATTTTACGCTGAGGTAGCCAGAAAAATGTATGTACATTGTCCGGTAGATTTTTCGGTAATGCGCTTGGATTTTGTGATTTCATGATAATACGAACGGGTGAAATTTTGCGAAAAGCAACGAAAAACTTTGCGAGTGACTCCGAAGGCAGAGATTCAAGTTTCGCTAAACTGCCAAATGAAAAATATATGAAACCATGTTCGCTTTCATCCATTATCTTCGCTAACTCCTATCGAGAAAAAAACAATAGGAACTTCAAGTAACTACGCATTTTATACGCGTGTTTACAAATACGCTGTCGATCACGCAAAGATATATAAAAAAAAAAATTTTCCATACCGGATCAATTGTCGAGTTATCATCGGTGATGTGTATTCCGCCTATCTGAATCAAAGCAGGTACTTTCGGTAAAATTCCATGGAGACTGTGATGCGAATTGGTCAACAACAGTGACACGCTTCTCTCCAATTCGGTATAGTGAGGTGTGTCAGCACCCAAGTACTTTTTCATTATCGCATCCTGCTTATAAGCTTCCGAGTAGAACTCGTAAATAGCATAATGCGTCATGACGAAATTGTGGAGCCTGTCCCAAAAGTTCATCTTCCCTTTGTAATAAACACGAAGGTTGCTCGGTGATATTGCCAAATTCAATGGATTGCCAATGTAGTGATGATTGTATGGATATAAAAATGTCGTTGCGACTGCAATAACTGGAACGTTCCATTTGTGACCAATAGCCATGAAACATTGGTATCCACTGATAAACTGGGAAAGAATGTCGAAGATAGATTTTCACTTCAATGACAATAGATCGAATGAATTTCATAAATGCTTACTTGTAATAAAACAAGATCGTAGGGTGGATCGGTCGGTGGGTTGTCGATGATTCTCTTAACTTCTGGATTACTAAGTATATCGGCGCAAGTTTTCCTTTCCCACCAATGCAGAGACTCGATACCTTTTTTGCGTGACGAAAAGTCTTCGAATGCGAAATTCGACGTAAGATTGATTGGTGGTAGTTTGATAATTTCGTTGTAGTTTGGAAACGGCTGTTTCAATGGAAAATGGCTGATAACATCAACTTGATGGCCTTTTTCCGCGAATGCCTTGAACAATGGTTCCAAGACGTTGAAATGACTTCTACCTTGTATCGGTGCAAGCGCGAAGATCCTATAAGATTTGCAGGATCGTAACGGTACTACTAGTAAAAAGTAAATCGATAATATTCGATTTAGATGCATTATTGTTATTATTATTTAAAACGTTTTTATTGCGGAATTTACTAATTTTATTCGAATTTTTCAACTGATTTATCATCTGATCGCGGTGACGCGCAAAAGTTTTGCTCAATAATAATATCGCCATCCGATGCTGCAATCGAACTGCTGAGAACTGTTTCAGGTTGATTTGGGCGCGAATATTTATATTACATATGAAGATACAATGTCGATATGATTATCTCTCTTATCGGCTGTACTTTTATATTTTTGTGATAAGCATATGTATATTGTTGTCTTAGAGATTCAACGCGTACCGGCAAATTTCCATCGCACTGCAAAAAATTTCCTCCTGCATCCAATCAATCAGCGATATCTTATTTCAATCCCGTTTAAAAGTGACATAGCCTCACAAAGGTCTTTCCGTCTTGTATGCAATACTAATGCAATACAATTCATATCTATCTATTTATCTACAATAAAAAGTTTTTAATAAAAGCTTTTAAAATTAGCAAAAAATTTTCTTGATTTGAGATATTTTAATTGAAATCTTTAGTGACTTATCAGTAAAATATTTAGCAAATTGCACGATTTTGCAAATAATACTATTTTACTGGAAATTTGTCAAAGCCCTCAATTAATATTTATTACCACGCCATAGTATTAGAATCTGGTAGTCTAGTTATTCAAGAAATTTTGTTAACAAATGGGGGATTACATATATTCTTACTAAAAGTACGAAACGTTTAATTTTATTTATTTATGATTATTATTCATTTATTTATTTAATGAAAAACATGAAATGGAAAAATGAAAGTCAAGAACTTTCCTCGAGATAAAAAAAACGTAAAGTACATGTATTTATTACAAAATTTAATTTTAACTTCGATAAAAAAATGTCTTTACAAACAAATAAGAACGAAAGCTTATCAATATGCAAAGATACCACGAGTAATAATCACATAATCTTCTTCAAATCTATCTATCTATACGTTTTCAAAAATTCACGCAACAATCAATGCCTAAAATAAAACAAATTTCAATTTTATCACAGCTAATAATGCAATCCCCATTACCAATTAACCACGACAAAAGAGTTGCATCGCTTTTTTCACACGAGACACTTTGCCGCAAGCTGCCGCGCGTGATGATGCTTTTGCGCGTATATAGTAGCTATACGCAGGGTATCGCGCGTAAAAAATCATTACACTCGGTCGGCATGCAGGATTTTCCAGTTTGCCGAGCAGCCTAAGGACGAGAGAAGGATGGCCGTTGGGTTGAACGCCTCGCGCCTCGAGTATATATAGTATAGTGTGCAGCGGACCTCACATACACCTAAGTTATATATTACTGATAACGGAGGAGGGGGAAAAATACATATACAGTCTTACCTCGTTAAAGTGTGTATATCAGCTACGCCAAAACGACGTTATATATATTTTTTATATCCCTCGCTCGGCAGATTTAACGCGCGCAAACTATTAAAAGGGGGAAGAAGCTCCGTACGTGTAATGAGTACGAGGACGTTGTTGCTTTTGCGGGATCTTGATGGCTATACAGTGCGAGAGCTTGTTTTTTTTTTTGCGTTCGGCAAATTGGGTTGATACTCTCCCTGATGAGCTTGAGTTTATATTGCTGTACAAGGAGATGGTGTTTTGATGTTATAGCCTTGTAGGCGTTGCTGAACGCCTACCGAGATTATAGAATAAAATTATAGGATGCACAACCTGCGCGATATATAAATACGTAATTGGGGATCACTTCGTTCTACTTTTGAAGTTCAGAGAACGAAGAAAAAAATTATTCAGTAGTTTTTACATTCGCGGAAGTTTTTGCAATTATATTTCCTCGTATTTCTCGCAATACCTCGCTATTAACTTATCTTAATTCTCACTCTTGATACCACGCACACGCTGACACGTGTAATTAATTACAACCGTAATGAGAAAAGCAAAAAAAAAGAAAGAAAAGGGAAATAAAAAAATTTTCCGTATCACAAAATTACAGCATAGCGACTTCGTAGAACTTTCCGAACGGAGCGAAACACGAAAAGAGCATTTTCCGTAATGGTCGTGTTGTTGTGGTATATAGTATACACAGTCTCGTGACATCGGTATTAAAAGGAAAAGAGAAAAAAGAAAGAAAAAGACCAGCTAATCTCCTATGAATGAATGAATATCAAGTAAGGTAGTTCGTTTCAGATAATAACACCCGAGCCAGCGGTAGTATTGACATAATACCATAACTATAAGTCAACTCCCACGCAACAGTGTAGAACACCGAAAAAATTGGCCTTTGCATCATCCACACACACACACATGCGATGTGCGCGTGGCGAACGATCTAGCGCGGAACACGATAGTCACGACCGGCTGGGTGCGAAAGTACCGGACAGTGTATTTTAGGCTTTTTTTTCCTCTCTTCTTTCTATCTTGGACATGGGAAAATAAGGTCAAGATTTTTTTTTGTTTCGAACGATGAGATGATTGGTTGTTACAAGTGAAACTGGGAAAAGTATACCGATAATTGTATACTTTCCGACAATGGCAGTCAATTGATTCATTGTTTGGGTCTATTGGCGGAATTATCAACTTTCGATTCACGGCGAGTTTGCGCGACGCTATATAAACACGACGCGTTATAAAAGGATGATGACAGAGCTTGGAAACTAATGGATCGTCAAGTGACTCGCGCTTGTCCAAGCATTCAAGTCACTTTGTATAAGTAGTTCTTCACAAGCATACATAGTTTGGAAAATATAAGCTTGAATGGTATTGTCATTGTCTCCAATTACATCCGAAAATATTTACTGCAAGTAACATACACAGAGAAAAAAAATCCTCTTGTAACAAGAAGATTCCTCTTGATACAAGAAGATTTTCTTCTCAATATAGCGTCATGATTAATTCCTCTTGTAACAAGAGGAATCTTTTTGTTACAAGAAGATTCCTCTTATTACAAGAGGAGAACCTCTTGTAATAAGAGGATTTCTTCTTATTACAAGAGTATTTGTTCAAAATTGCTGTCCTCTTGTTATAAGAGTACTATTTTTTTCAGTGTAAAATTGAATGTCCTGATAATTTTCCCATCGGTAAAGGTTATTATTTAGATTAAAAATCTACTACCGATCAATTTTTTAAAATATACGTTTATGACTCTGCGGCACAGAATGAGCGAAAAATCTTTCAGCAAGATGATTCACGCCTTTCGAAATATTCCGCAGACAACCTCCAATGTAATTCCGAAAACAGCACAAAAGAAAATAAAAAAAAATTGATTAGCACCAAGCCATCCCAAATAGAAAAATAAATAGGTACCAAAACTCCAAAAAAATAAAATGAGGCCACGAAGAAGAGAAGAAGAAGAATAAAAAGCAATAAAGAATTCTCTCTCGCTCTAAAACAAAAAAAAAAAAGAAGAAATTTCGGCTGCATCATCACGTATTTATGTATCCTGCGTGTGTGTATCTCTCTCGTCGACACACTCTCCTCGAAGGTATAAGTCGCGCAGAGTCACTGCTCCCCACACACATGAGAGAGAGAGAGAGAGAGAGAGAGAGAAGTCGTCGCATGGCCTACTGTCCGTGTGCACAAAGTATGGGCGAAAGAGAAAGAGAAGGAGAATATATATATATGTGTATACATACACACACCACCACCACCACCACCACCACCACCACCACCACCAGAAAGAGAAGCCAACAGGTATTATAACGCTGCGGCTGGCCGTTCACCAACGTCTCGAATGCTGCTTCGAGAGGCGCTCTCCACTTTGCCTCGGCTATAACAGATGGTTGAATAACCGAGCTCGCGCTTTTTTATTTTTCGTTTATTATTCTTTTTTTTCATCCTAAGTATGCAAACGTTACGTAATGTAGTTTTCTTTTCGAAACCGATATACAAGAATTTCGGAAGCATAAATCTATTTTGAGATATTTACAGAGGTAGGCGGAGGGAAAAGGACCGTCGCCCCAGAAGAAGTCAAGTCCCATTGAAAAAAACACATGGTCCCACGACTGTATAATCCAATAAACGGGGGGAACAAAAAGTCAATCCCTGGAAAGAAGAAAACCCCTGAGTTATAAGCCCTCAGTGGAGACGAAGCGTAATAACTGTGTGTGTGTATGTGTGTTTCTTGGGGAACAGGTATACACGTAGCCAGGCAAACTCGCGTGAGAGAGAGAGAAAGAGAGAAGGAGCGAGAGGGAGAGCTGTATAGGATAGGTTGCCGCCGCCGCCTCGCCTGAAGTCCCTCGAGAATATCTCTCTCTCTCTCTCTCTCTCTCTCTCTCTCTCTCTCTCTCTCTCTTTCTCTCTTTCTCTCCCCTCTCACTCGCGCCGCCGTTGGAACCAACCAGGCTCACCGTGGTTCTGGGCCCGAGCAGCGTCTCAGTTCAGTCTCGAAGGCGGCGGGCCGGAGGTAAGGCTGTGCGGCTCTCTTTTTTTTTTAATAAACGCGGGGGCCCCGTGAAGAAGAAAAATAATTTAAGTGTACGTGCTGTCAAGACTTGTGTACATACTCATGGATTGTTGTTAACAAAAATAGCAGTCAACGAGAGAAAAAAAAGGGACGATAAGTGAACGATTTTTTTTTTAAATCTCACACCAGTGATTATCAAGTCCCATATGCCGCTGCTGCTTACAAAAAAGTGAGTTTTGTGCTGTTTGCTTAGAAATTAAAAAAAGGAAAAGAAAAAGAAATACCGAGGGTGCGATTAGGAGGAACGCGCGTGTTACTACTACTATGGTTGCACACCTGTTTCTCTTTCGTGGTGGGATACCAAACGCAAGCGCGCGCGCGTTTCGTTATAAACCGCCTTCTTCGTCTTTTCTTTTTCAATTATATATACACCAACGCGAGAAAGAGAATATAAAATAAGATTAGCGAGAACGCGGAGAAATAATTAACATCGCAAAAACGAGTTTTCAGCCGGCGCGTATATAATAGAGAGAATATATCTCTCTTGTATTTTATTTATTTTTTTTTCTTTCGTTCTCTCTCTATTCTCAACGCGCGGCGCGGGGGAGAGAATTTTTGCTAGTCGCCGATTGGAGATCCATAAATGCAAAACGACCGAAGAGAGCATAAAAACGATGCGAGGAGAGGGAGGACCTTGAATCCTTGTGGCGCTCACTCGCGGATATTATACCTCTCTCTCCCTTTTTTTTTCTTCTTTTGCGTTCTCTCGTTCGGAATGCGATTATATATCGCTATCTCTCGTCTATAGATACGCTATTCAAATAACCATTAAGCCCTACCCTAATTACCTTAGCGTGTTATAATTGTTTTTTTTTTCTTCTTGTTCTCCGAGAAAACATTACCCAAACGCTTATATACGCGAGCAAGTGTACAAACAGACCCTTTTTGGGGATGCGACGATGACGTATAGCGATAAAAAGTACAAGCACGATAAACTACTACTACTACTACTATACTGCTACGGGAATGAACTATTACCGTTCGAAGAACGAGGATATTTCCGTGGGCTCGCTCTCGCGCTTGAGAGAAAAGCACATAGCAAAACCGGTCTTGTTCTTTCTCTCTCGATTTCCAACGAAGTGGACCGTCGTCGTTCTTTCGCGTTTATATACATGTATATATAATATAAGAGAACGTTTCCGCCGTCTTATCGCTTTTAACGGTTTGTCGCCCATTACGTTTGTTTTGTCAAATAACCTTGCGATCATTTTAAGTTCTTTGCTGGACGTCATTAACCGATCGTTAAGCCGTTCGAATCTTCGTTTTGACAGAAGTTAGAAATCGGAACTCATTAAAAAAAAAACAATGTGGAACTGCGGTTTTGTGTTGGCGTTATCCTTTAGGGTATATACTCTACGTACAATGTTGCGTCGAGTGCGCGAGAAAGTCCATTAAAAATTACTTTCCCCCTCGAGTAGTAAAAGC
This sequence comes from Galeopsomyia nigrocyanea, assembly GCA_035047105.1. Lineage (NCBI taxonomy): Eukaryota > Metazoa > Arthropoda > Insecta > Hymenoptera > Eulophidae > Galeopsomyia > Galeopsomyia nigrocyanea. The sequence continues at coordinate 17,571 of JAWWMK010008732.1, forward strand.
CCACTGAGAAAAAAAAAGAAGTATTTCTTTTTTTTTTTTTAGGGACGGGCCTTATCGTAATGCGCGCGCTGTCTATACTCTGTCAAGCAGCTTTGAAACGCGCATGCAAATATATAACCGTTCTTTCGAGCTATTTTAACGCTTATTCTCAATGATAAAAGTGTAATGCATTATGCATCGTAATATATAGCTGATACCGTTGAATAGATACTTATTATACACGCACACACACACACATGAGTGAGATGAAGAAATTTTGATATCGTTTCGAAAACTTTCGAGTCCGCGCGCGCACTCAACATTGAAGGAGAGTCTCTCTCTCTCTCTCTCTCTCTCTCTCTCTCTCTCTCTCTTCTCACGCGTGCGCGCGAAAGGCACTTTACTATCCAGTGGATAATTGATAGATACAGATAAATCATCATCGGCTTTAGAAAGCCTGACGTTGTCGAACATCCGACTTCTTCTTCTTCGTCTTTTTTTTTTCTCTTCGAGAGGCGTGTGATATGTTCGCGACGTTGAAGAAAGAAAAAAAGTTTCATTATTCACTTTCTAATCATCTTTGTGCCCTCCCCTCGAGGCGCATCTCGTATACACGTGTTATACACTTTTTTACGTAAGCTTTGCTTCGCGAGTAAAAGTTAGCCGTGAGAGACGGCAGACAAGAACAGCAACGGGCGTGTTGAATTTCATTTGGGCAAAAGGCAATTAACCGTTGTAATGATGATTAGCGCTCGCAGCTCGAAGTCACGACGTGAAATCTCGTTCTGGACCCAAATGAAGAAAAAAAAGTAGGCCTTCGTTGCGTTATTTCGCAATCGTTGAGATTTTTTTTTTTATTCCGATGGGAGGCTATAAAATTGCATTGCGAGTTGAGATATCGCGTTACCGACGACGACTTCTATTTTATTCTTCGCCTGGACTTTCGTTCGATCGAAAATAAAAAAAAAATAAATAAAAAAAACTTTCGACGTGTGTTTTAGCATTCAAACTCTTACCCTCAAGGCATACGTTGCATATGCAAAAAGTAAAAAAAAAAACTCGAGTTTCGTCGCACATGTGGTGACAAAAAAAAATTCAAGGTCTCGCTCGCGTGCATCCCTCCAATACATATATAAGGATTCAACCTGCATGATTCATTCACTCGCGACATTCACCTTGAAACCTTCTTTCTTTCTTTTTCTATGTTCGTAGAACAAACAAAAAAAATTTTTTTTTTTACGTCGACACTTTTTTTTTCTCGCGTCCCGTTAAGTTTGGAATCGTGTATTCGAAGCACGCGCGCGTCGATGATACGGAATCATAATTAACCCAAGCAGTAGCAGCTCCATATATATATACAGTTACGCGTTTTCCGTGCGCGCGTACGTCACATATATCTATATCTAATTATTACGATCGGTTAGAGAGACAAACGGAAACGAATGCACACATAATGTCACGGCCGAGCGCGAGAAAAAGAAGTAAGTGCAAGCCGCCGCGGCGTATTATGGCATCGTATCGATGATGCCACGGCCAATTAGCCATCGTTGGTAATAACTCAACGTGGGATTCTCTTTGGCAAATTGCGCGCTGCAATTAGACCAATCGACATCTTCATTCTTCAATTGCCTTTTGTGTAATAACGTTTCTTCGCTATAATGATTGCCGCGTCGATCGGGCGAGCGAATTAACATCGCGATAACGCGAAGAAATGAAGAAAAATAAAGGAAAGAAGAAGAAAAAGAAGGAGTATAGCTCATCAGCAAAGCTGTTCATTACGGTGCTTAGAGAAACGAAGTATAACGATGAAATAAGCACGTGTACGTACCACGGCCAAGGTACTTTGGCCATCCGCGGAAGTTCGCTTGGTGCGCACACACACACACACACACACACACACACACACACACACACACACACACACACACATACACTTGGATACTATATATATAAATACTATACTGTATACAGAGATCAGACATTGCACCCGTTGATGGTCAACGATCGTATCGATTTTCTTTCGCGTATCGGCTCCACTATTTATTTCCACGCGTACACACATACATGCACACGTCACGAGCATCGATTCGTCTCCGTAGAGAGAGAGAGAGAGAGAGAGAGAGAGAGAGAGAGAGAGAGAGAGAGAGAAAGGATTGCACTCTCTGAGTGATATTCATCGTATAAAGGGGGGGGTTACGTGTGGTGTTGCTAATGACGGATTTATTTATGGCGAGTTGCAGTGGTAAATCTTTTCTGCGATGGGTTTCTTTTGTGTACTATATCGCTGAGGATCATCTCTATAGGGAATCGAGTTTCGACGATAACGATTTTTTTTTTTGGCCTTTTCTTCGACTTTGGTAAATCGATTATCTCTTTTTTCCAATTGGTATATTATAATCTTAGTAAAATTATTTTTTCAGATATTCATACTTTGGGGGTCTAAGCGTGAATAGGTTGAATGATTGAGGAGCCAGAGAGTTAGAAATATGTAATTATATGAAAGTTGGTGTGCCGTGCGTAGAAGGGCACTACAGTTTGCGGACCGACGCGATTACAATTGTTTTGTCGTCTCGAGAGCTTAGCCGGCGATGCTAACTCGACGTCTGCCTGTTTACGGGGTGCAGCGTTGCATCTCAACTCCTCATTTCCCCTCTTCAAGGGACAATTTATAGCCCGCGAGGAGAGGGAAATAAAAAGAGGAAAGCTGAGGAAAGCGCACTTGTGGGCCTATATATAAACGAGGCCCGGCCGGAAGGGTCAGCCGAGATTTTATGACCGAGACGTGCCGCGGCGAGATGTTTGCTCACCTGACTGAGCGCGTCGATTTTTTCTATATCGTTTAGAAAGTTGGAGGAAAATCTAAAAGGGCTTGAGAAAAATTTGGCAGGCATCTACGATGCAAACTTTAGAAAGTCTGCGACCCCACAATACTAAAAACAGTGTATTTTTGAGTCTATATTTCAGCTAATTTCAATAAATCCCCATATATCAAACATAACTCCAAACTACTGCTATCCTAACGGTACCCAACTTCTACATTTTTCTCATTTGTCACGTTTACCGAAAAATCAGTCAAGCTTAATCATCCGCCGCGTTGAATAACCATCAATACTTGTTTTTTTTTCTCTACTTCAAAGAACGCTCCAAAGAAAAAAAAAATGCCCGATCAAACATTGTAACTCTCGAGTCGTCGCGTCCGGACGAAATTCCATTATGATATATTCAGACGATGTCGCGTACGGTGTGCGTTGGCAAAAGTAGGCTACCAAATAAGGTGGCGTCGGCGACGATCACGAAGACATAGAGATGTACCGTTGGCTATTGTCTAATCATTGCGCTTCCGTCGATAATCGTCAACCGACGATCAAAGTGTCCTTCCGGTCAACGTCCTTTTATTTTATACGCGCGCACACGTGTGTCAGGTGTTGGTATGTACATTACATGATATAATCGCGATTGACATTGGAATTAGACATATAGGCAACGGGTCAATTAGCATTGGATTTAAGAGTAAATGCTCGGTATAACTTTGAAGCGAGGTTGATTCACCTTATATACATTGGTTTTCCATAATAAGTACGTAACTAACGGTACGATCGAAGAAAAAAAAATTTCTTCGTTATTTTTTGATTAAATTATAAAAAAAAGTTTGTGAAAGTATTCGCGCGAGCCATTGTGCATTATTTGTTTGATTACAATGACATTACACATACACACTCGCTCGTTACGCGCCTCTTAGCATCCTTTGTCAAAAGAAACAAAAGGGAGGGCTCGGCACATCTTCAAGGCCAATTACACTACCTTTTTTTTGCTCGCTCTCTCAACGATTCTCCGGACTGTGCGGGTTAGGTTGTATACCTATATATACGTATAGGTTTTCGAATTTTATGGGGCGACGTGAAAAATATACCTGCGGTAAAACAAGTGGATTCTCGGAAAATCTGTTACGGACTTCCTTTTTTTCCGTCCCCTCGTGCTTGGGACGGCGAGCGACTCGCTTTTCGACGACCGTTTTGAGTGGGTCATTAGGCCCGAAGTCTCGGGGGGCATGAGATAATTGGTCTTCGACTTTCTTTAAATGTTTTTTAAAGCTTTCGAGGAAGATTATTTTGATTGCTTTTAGGTGATTGAGCTTTTCAGGATAGGGGGCATTTAGAACGATGAGTAATAGTAGTTATACTTTCAAAAATGTAAAACAATTTGGACGTTTGAAGTATTAGGTCGATTTTCGAAAATTATTAAGATACTTAACACGGAATTTATAAGCACTCTTGAGAAATCAAGCGATAAATCTATGCCTCGATGAAAATTTCCTCCAGGTCAGAATAATATATAAACGAGTGCTAATTGCGCGTCTTAATTTTTTTTTTCGTGAATTACAACGTTGATAAAGCGTACGCTTACGCGCGCGAAGAGTTGCTTTGGTGTGTACATCAAAGCGTGAAATCCCTCGGCGACTTGGCGCGCGCGCGAGCACAGAGCGTTTCCCACCGTGGGAAAACATGCCTCTCTTGCTCCGCGCGTACTTGATACTATCATGCCAGTCCATCAGCAGCCATATAGAGCGCGCCGGCCAAAAGTGTCGAGACAAAGGACTACTTCGTGTTTGGGATAATAACCGACCCTTTTTACGATCAATTATGTTGTATTATTGCGGTTATTTAGCCCTTCATTATAGGATAACTATTAGCGGGGAGAAAAAAAAAATCATATGGTGTGTGTTTAAAACACTTTTGAACATTTTGTTGACGTGTATACAATGGATGATTGCGAGGTTGACACGATAGCGTGTATATATAGACATTACAAAATAAGCTTTCTTTCGTTGCGAGTTTTGTTAAAAATATTCCAAGTCACACCCGCGCGCGTACACGAAATAAACTCGGAAACAAAAATGCAAAGTTGCAATTTTCACCAACTTAGCCTTGCAAATGAGCTGTGTGCGACACGTATCACACATAGAATTATTTTCGACCGACGATGTCATCCTCTATCCGGTTCGACATTATAGTCGCGATCTTGAGAGTCACGGACAAAGAAGCGGCCAAAAAAAAAACGAAAGTCGACAAAACGTGTCGACTTGGATTTGTATCGGGTGCGTCGTTGTCGTTTGATCTGATACCGTGCGATTGCGGGACCAATGCACCGTTATACCAAGTCAGAGAAAGACGCACTGTCTGCGTGTTGGTATAATACGATGGGACTTGCTATATCGCAGCGTGGTCCCCTCCTTTTGGTTTTTAAAGTTCGAACGAAATCGATCAGTTACGTACTTTCCCTTTTTTTTTCAATTTTTTCGTTATCATTACATTTCGCGGAATGCGGGTACGCGAAGTTCTTTTCTCGTCGGTGATGAGAATTTTTTGCACGTAACTGTTGTTTTCTTTTTCTCGTTTAGTTGCAAAATGGAGCGAGAAGTATACGGGGTTGTAAAAAAAAAAAAAAAACGATTTGCTATGGAAATTATCTATATTGCGAGAAGTGGAAGCATTTTTGAAATTCAAATTTACAGTATAGCAATAATATTCAAAAAGGTTTTGCTTTCACTCGAGTTAGCGTTTTACAGTGTAAAAGAGGCTCGTAAAAGAAAAAATATTGTTCGATATAACGCTTGTTCACTTATGCGAAGAGAGAGATAGATAGATGAAATTACGAGAATGACTGTTGAAGGAGAGAATGTTTACTAGACGAAAAATCGGCAGTCAACGTTTCGGTACGCAACTTCTCATTTCAATCCTTACACAACAGACGTAAACAGTTTTTCTCCGTGACAATGGAGCGAAGAGAGAAAGAGAGAGAAAAAACGAAAATTGAAAGTACTTTCCTATTTATTAATCGGCTAATATTTTCAACCTGACTCACGACCAATCGATCTTGATATACTCATACGCGCGACACTGAGTCCACGTTTTTTTTTTTTTTCCAGCTTCATATACATACCTTCGCCTCTGCATTCAAAGGTATATATTCGCCTACGCGCGAGAGACTCATTGTTCCACGATATACACATAAACCTTTCACACACATATACACTCTAATTTGGCTTTGTGTTACTCATATATGTCATAAGTATAACGATCGGCCCGCGAGATTTTTCAATTTCAAGGCTCGCTCGCCTTTCAATACCACGACGAACGACGAGAAAACCATTCGAGTTTTACCGGCACGACTTACACATACTATGGACTCTTAATTAATCCGGCTGTACGAACGTGCATGTGTCGTCGAGAAAAAAGTGTATGTGTGTGTGTGTGTGCATTAGAGATCGGCTACTGATTGAAAAAAAAAATTGCTGTAATTGTAACGCCGCGACTAGTTTAGTACACACACACACACACACATACACTTACTGTTTAGCCATTGCGATGAAAGTTTACGCTTGCGACTCGGTAAAGTATATCTTCGAGATAACACTTTGGCCGAGCAATAACTGTAAACTCGCCGTTTAGAGATTGTGGATTTTTACGTGCAACTATACTTGTTCCCGCGGATTTTTATTTTATGGAATCGTGTGTACAAAAAGGTAGTTATTTATTGCCGTATTACATTTATTGGGTGAAAGCGATATATTAAGAGAGAGAAAAAAAATCATGTTAACACCTGGACGATCGTAACAATTGTACATACAAATGCGAGATTTCTATTTTGGTACACGACAACGTTTAATATATCCCTCCGCGACAAATACAATAAAAACGAGTTCCGAGAGCGGTCAGATATATATAAATACGTCAACGTCGAATCTAGTGTGTGTGATACGAATTTTTAAACGATATATCGGCGTTTATGCGTTGCACGCACTTTCTCACCTCCGCTCCGTACTTTCCAAGCGTCCGCTTTGGATATATATATCGTACCTACCTCACCTGAATCTACAAAAGCCGCGTAAGGCGGCGCGGCGAGAAATCTATTCGACGAGAGAGATAGAGACAGACGGGAGTTGGCGCGTGTCTTGTAACTGTTCTGATTACAGTATTACGGCTTGATTTGATAAATTTATTTTTTATGAGAAGTATATGTAGTATCGCAAGATTCATTGCCTCGTTATTTCGAAATAGCTTGTAACAAATTTTCATTTTGTCCATTCGAGTTGCCGCATTAAATTCGCGTTGTCTTGTACCGCGTAGCAACAGTATGGGCATACAACACTTTCGAAATTCGTATACATACTTCATTTTTATCCGGAGAAATTCTTCAATAATAACCATCCTCCTCGAAATAAAACCAATCATTCGACATCCTCGCGCGCAGAGTTCACCGTTAACCGCCACACAAAACAGTTATAAACTCGTCAAGCCGTGCGTCCATATCGGCAGAAATTCGCTCTTCGGCAAAAAAAAATCATAATTTTTTTTTTTTTACTCGCGCGTATTCCTTGTTTTAATCTCGCATACACGTATATAGGCATGGCTCGTTAAACAATTAAATCTAGCGTAAAGTTTTCTCTCTCTCTCCCTCGACACGCGAAATCAATTTCACCGTTTGCGTGTGCTCCGAAAAGCCACTTACATGCACTTTTGATTGTACATATATATGTATCGCTTTTTCTCTCTCTCGTATAGAAAGGTGCGAAAACGCCTATTTATATACGTACGACTGACCCTGAATTGGTAATCGGCCTCATGATTTTTTTTAGAGAGTTTTAAAACTCTCGTGTTACTGAAACTGCCGCTGCTACTAGTTTTTTTTCTTCTTCATCCTACGTTTCGTTACGCTTTGCACACATACTGGACACGATTTATTTGACTCTCTCGCGGAGAGAGAGAGGGAGAGAGATAAGAAGCAATTTGCACGCTAATGTCGCTGCCTTTTCTCGAGAGATTGCTCAAGTAAATAATTAAGCCTCTCTCTCTCTCTCAACTTTGTCGCGCGTAAGAAAGTGAACGACCCACTAATGCGAAACGAAAAAAATAATTGAACCCTTGCGAGTCGTGATATAAAACACACATAAACACGAGGTAGTGTTATTAACACAATTTCATGTATATGAAAAGCCGCAACTATAACAGCATATTAAAATAATCTGGGTAACTTTCTCATCTGCACTACCACAATTCAATGAAAATCTTGCTCCCCGTTACACAGCCGTTACAATCCGCAATGTTTATGCAATTTCGTTCATCCCTCTACTCTGCTGTAACTGGAGCGAATTGCGCGAAAGAAAAAAATCTCTTTACTCATTGTGTATATATATAGCTGCAGCAGATCTGCGCGGATTATCGGCCGCGATGCTCACTCGCGCGATTAATTAACGAAGCGTCGTCGACGACGACGATGAAGACGCTCGTTTCTTTCTGCGGTTAAAGCCCGACGATTTACGTGTAAAATCTAGGTCGATTATTGAATTGTCGTACTGTGAATGAATTCGCTCGGACTTCGATGATAATGTATTCTATAAGACGTATAGTTTTAATTCACTGATGTAATCTTTCGGGAAGTTTAAAGACTTTAAAACGCGTATAGAGTACCGTTTCGACCCACATAATCATGTCACTTCTCATAAAACGAAAAGTCATCTATTGTGGAGAACGGAAAACGGTGTCGGTTTTAAAAGTAATATAGAAGCTCGCCTCTCTTTGGTCGACGCGCCCTGTAATGGCATTCAAATCGGCGGCCGCTATAATTGCAACGCGCGGCAGGGGAAGACGCAGGTGTAACGGTGCTATTGCCATAGCATTGGTTCTACATATAACGAGACGTTTAATCTCGCGAAACGGTAGCTTATATACGTGTATTATTTTTTTTCGCGCGCGGAATGAATGGAAAGGATATGTATATATACGTACACATATGCGTGTCTAATGGAAATTGAAATACTGTGCACGTATATGTA
>JAWWMK010008762.1:0-26322 GCA_035047105.1 Galeopsomyia nigrocyanea
TATATATACCACACTGCACTGGGTCAAAAGTGTGCCCGAGGCTGTGGATGGCGAACGAGTAGCAGCGTCACCTCTGGCGTGGAAATAATAAAAAGGAATGCAAGAGAGTGAGGGAGAAAGCCTGCTGCCGCTGCTGCTGCTGCTGCCTCGTTCCCTTTGATGCCACTGTCAGAGGAATGTAATTACATGTGTCGAAGAGGACGCGACGACGTTCCAACGTATGTATGTGTGTGTGTGTTATAAGGTGACGTGAAGGGCAGCGACGAAAAAAAAACGGTCGTTGGTTCTTTTTTGTTTTCGGAGGATAATGGAATTGGATTATGTTTAATTCCACTGTCTGCAATTTTTTTTTTCTTCCACGTCGCGTCGTCGGAGAGACACTCTGCTGATATGTTTCGAGTTACTCACTTGAGATCGTGATACATTCAGAGTAAGAGCTTTTAGAGTACAAGGATATTAGAATTCGAAAATGATAAAAAAAAACTGTATGTACTAGTCATGTCTGACTATGTTCGGTGCTTACTACTGAAAAGTATAACGTTAGTTTTAAGTAATGTATCATGTTGATACGCAGAAAAGCATAAAAAAATCTTCATTTTATGTGGTTTCTGATAGGAAACGTTTATTATATTACCGAAATTTGATTTATTATTGCCATGAAAGCTAACATTGTTATCCGAGGCAGGAAAATAAAAAAAAAAGCTATTTCATCCGACGCGAAAAACAATAAAACAACGAAATAACTATCGATCGATAAAGAAAAATATGGAAAGTTAAAGCTAATAGAGACAGATTGGTATAGCACTCTGCAAATAAATTGGTCAACCGCACTCGGACACCGGTAAGTTGTAAATGGAAAATTCAGCGGTTTCGGCGACCTTTTGAGATACAGCGCTTCGTCTAGCGGTTACCCCTTCTTCCTCTTTCTCCTACTCTATCTCTCTTTCTCTCTAGCCACGCGAGAGAGATAGAGAGAGAGAGAGAGAGAGAGAGAGAGAGAGAATCGCGATGGAGACCTTTGCGGTTGCTCGCGCTTGATCTCCTAATCGGACTGCGAACGCGCCTCACGCTGCATAAGCGATCTCTGCACTTTATCCACCGACGACTCTCTCACTTGATGGCGGGTTTCCTCAGTACCAAAGTGCACTCTCTCTCTCTCTCTCTCTCTTTCTCTCTTGTTCGTGGTCTGTTGGTTTCGACCTGTTTGTCCTGGGTTAGGTTTGATTTGGAGTCTTTTTTTTTTGTGCAGATTTTCCAAAAGTATTTTTTTTTACTTCGTACGAATTCTCAATGCCGGTGCTGGCAGAAAAGTTTACGGGAAAATAAATCGTCTGATTTCGTGATATCGAGCGATGCCACGATCACATTTGAATATTTGATTTATGTACATGTAACGATAGATATATATCGACTTCGGTAACCATCGAAACTGTGTGTGTGTGTGTGTGTGTGTGTGTGTGTGTGTATCCATCTAGAATGTGATTTTACCATGAAAGTATCGAACCAACTTCTTTTTCTTGTTTGCTTCCAATATCACACCGTCAAGAATGATATTTCAAGTTATTATCTTTTCTATTAAAAAAATTTTTTCCCCCTCTCGCAGGTAGCGCGCGATGTTCTCCCGTCGAAACTTCTCCCATAAACTGTACACTTTATGAAGAACTCGTCCTCGCGCGCCGACGAAAGTGGTTGACATCCATCTTATCGCGCGCGATATCCGTCGACCGTGCCGTGAAAGTGCTCTCGTGCATGTAGCCTCTCTCTCTCTCCCTCTCTCTCTCTCTCTCTCTCAGATCGTTGCGGCAACGCAGTGAAAAAAAACCCTCCGTAGATTCGCAATAAAGACTTCCACACGACTCGCTCGCTTCGCAACGCTAGCTGTAACCCGTTCACGTGAGTCGACATAATAATACGCGAGCGCGGCCTCCCCTATATAACTCGGCAACGAAGAAGCATATTTATTTGCTCTATAGCGAAATGCGCTTGTGGCACGAGAAAGAGAGAGAGAGAGAGAGAACGTATATACTACTGCCGAAGTCTCTCCGTGCTATACGCGATAGAGCCATAGATTGTATTTATGTGCTCTTGTGTGTGTGTGTGTATGTGTTGTTTCGAGACGTGCCAGAGACTTTCTTCCGCGCTCGCGAAAGGAGAGTTCCGAGGCGAGAGCATGTGGCCTTGTTTTTTCTTTCTTTTTTTTTTGCTGGCGCTGTTTGTTTTGTGTTTTTGTGGTTTTTTGCGAGGATGTCAGGATGCAGGGAAATATGTGTGTTGCTGGCTGCAGCAGCGCTGAGTGCTTGGATATGTAGATCGCGTTGAGCGGTAAATTTAAGAATAACATTGTATTTTTCGAGCGGGTTGAGCTATATTTTTCTATGCTAAGGGATGTGAAAGAGTTAATAGTATTATTTATTATAAATTTCCGCGAATGCTACTTATATAAAAAATGAACATGTATTACAATGCACGTATGTCTGACTAAATCGTGTCTACTCTACTTACTCTGCGTCATTCTTTTTTTCACCTTCCATTACTCTATAGTAAAACACATTGAATTTTCCGCAAAAAAAAATCACAAAACTAGTTAACCTAGAGAAATAGCGCTACTAGTTCATGCGCTATACTCTCCTACTTTGGAAAAACAATTTGGACTCATCAAAAGTCGCGCGTTGGCACATTCATCTTCCTCGCTCGCTCTCTCTCTCTCTCTCTCTTTCGTTTTTTTTTCACGAAATTTTCGCAATATTTCAACGGAGGAGGCGCGCATCTCGTTAAAATTTGCCGGGGCTGCCGAGTTGCGTGTATGGCCCGTATATCGCGCGCTCTCGCGAGAAACACTTGGAAAAGAAGCCATTAAAAGTTTCGCCCGAGCTCGTCGCGGCAACGCGGGCGCGGCGGCTCGAACGTAACGAGAGAAATTGGCCGAGCCGACGGTACCCGAGATTGCACGCAGCTTCTTCTTTCGTCTCTCTCTCTATTTTTTTTTTCGGTGGAAATTTTAGGCTGCACCTGATGCCAAGGCTGTGTATTTTTTACTTTCGTTCTTTTTTTGTTTACCTTGGATTTTACTTTATTCTATTTTTATTTTTGTTTTTCAAAGTATTATATAGTTGATTTAAACAACGTTACTTTATGTAATGCTTTCGTTGGTATATGAAACAGAAATCCGTTCTCACCTGCAAGCTCGGTCACTTCTTTTCGCCGGTAAGTCAGCCAGTTAAAGAACTTCTTTGTCAATAAGTCGAAGAAAGTATACGTCCGCGCGTCCGTATAGCAAGCGGACAGCGTCCGAAAAAAATGTAAAAGCGCCTTAGATAGCTGGTAAGCTTTGACCATGTCTCTTTCTCTCTCATTCTTTTTACCGAGGAAAAGCTCCTTTTCGTTACGTGCACGGCAAGTCGGATTAAGTTTCTCTCTCTCTCTTTCTTCCTCTTTGTTTTCCCGTGTTTCGGCAAGCGCGTAGTGTCGCTTTGCTCAAAGGCAACCCAAGTTTTCGCTCTTGCGCGCTAATATGCGCAACCGAGCTTTCGCGCGTAAGAGGTATTACGAATTTTGTAATGAGATGCCTTCGTTTCGGCGCGGAGTTTGCGCGATGTGTACGGGAATTATACGCGAGAGTTTGTTTTGACGTATTCGTTGTTGTGTTACTTTTTACTGGAAATCTGTTGCGCGAGAGAGAATGCGTAGCAACTCTGATTCGACTCGAATGAAATTGTTTTGTTGCGAATTTCATAAAACGATTATGGACTTTAGAAGTAAAGTTTAGTAGTGTGTGAATTTGCGCTTAATTGTTTTTTTTTCTCCGGTATTTGACTACGATTTCGTATCAACTTTACGATGTTTATTTATCAAGAAAAGTATTGATTTACGTTGTAATATTCGAAATTCATTGGAAATTCCACTTGTTTATAAACTGTATTTACCAACTTCGATGCATATGATTTATTTCAAGTAAACAACTGCATTCCAATGCTTTTTATTTACATTGAAGAAAATCAAATATTCACGTTCCATATGTAAATACACTGAAAAACTCCGTATTGCATCCAAACGTACCGTTTATTTCAGTTTTCTCTTATATCGCAAAATTGTACAGTTTTTCGCACAACACGAAACTCTGCACGGGATTAAAATGAATTTGGGGGAGTAGAGGGTTTTTTAATTCGACGAAATATTAATTCGATGCCACGTATGCAATTTAGCTTTCATCTCAACGACGTATCTGCCCATGAAATTCTAAAATAAATCTGCATAATCGTATACACGCTTTTCAATTTTTATTTTTTCATCAATTCCGAACTCTCATAGAAATAGACAGCCCATTATCGGCAAGAGTTCTCACGAAAGTCTATCTATATGAGGCGGTCCATCTCTTTAAGGCACACACACACATACACATACTCAGAACCGACAGCCGAGAGTCTCTAGCTCGAGGCGAGTGTTTTCGAGGGAGAGAGAGAGACAGCGCCTTTGTGCCTGGACTGTTTACCGGCCTCGAGGACCGGGACATTTACCATAACGAGGCGAGCATAGAAGTGTCGTCGTCGTCGTCCAGCAGCGCGACGGAGGAAAAAGAGGAGTCTCCGAACAATGCTACGAGCCAAGAACTCGTCGCCCAGACTTTGTTTTCGCTTTTTCCGATCTTTTCTCTCGACGCTTTTTTTTTCTCTCTCTCTCCCTCTGCTCTCATACACTCAGCCGCTGCCTTCATTTTCCCGCCCGTCGTTTCTGTTTGGTCCTCGTACACCCCGAGAGCTGCTGCACTCTGTCCGGCTGTTTCGAGTGTACCCAGCGAAGTTTTTGAAAATTAGTTGGACGAGTTATTCCGAGGGGGTTTTTGACGTTGGCAGGTGTTGAAATTATAATTACGAAAGCGACGTCGAGTGTGTCCTTCAGAGTTTGACGGCGTCGGCTCTTTTTATTTTTGAAATCGTTTTCACGAGCGAGCGTAAATAGCAGATTCGAACTTCTGACGTTTGCTTCTGAGCGACACTCAATTTTCTATAATTTTAGGAGTATCGTCGAGTTCTTGCAATAGAGCGAATGGCATCATTTACTTTAGTAGAAAATTAATTGCTCGATAACAGAAAATCTTTTTTAATTGAAATTCAATGATAGCTGTCTTGAAAACGTAAATAAATAAAATAAAAGTCCATCAGGTATTCATCTTTCTTCAGCTATCTTCACATCATATTCAAACATGCATTATAACGACGCACTTAAAACGTCGAAGAAAAGACACCTTTTCGCTCCTTTCATCTCCTCACATTTCATCGCCTCGTCCTTTCCTTCCATGTTTTTTTTTCTCTGCCCAGCGCGACAAGCATGCCGCAAGCACTCGTCGCGTCCTCTTCTCCTTATCACTAACGTTCCTTTCACGAGGTCATTCCGCGAAAGAGATTGGTGGACATTAGCAACTTTTATCGCCACCGAGAGGGGGCGAGCAGCTAGTGCCGAGAGTCGCATTCGAGAAAGCCACGGAATTGCAGTTGTACGCGAGGGGGAAAAAAAGAAAGAAACTTATTGATTCTTGGCGACTTACGTATATATTTTTCACGCGCAAGGGTGTGCGCGTGTCCGTGTGTTTCAATTGATGAGATTACACCGGGCTCGACGAAAAAGAAAAAGTTAGCTTATTGTCGCGTTGATCTTGACGAGTTTATCTTCATGTACATTTAGCTCCCATTAGAGCGACTCTTAATCTGGTTGCGACGTCGTCAGGACAATTCATCACTGCTCTCCCAAGACGTAATGTGCTTTTAATTGACTGAGTTGAGCGTACCTAATTATAAGATTCGAAGTGGAAACGTAACTGTATTTATGGCTGGTAATTGGACTACGTTTCTTGCTTGCTCGTTGACAATCTTTTCATTTTTGCTATTTTTTTTTATAAGAGAAATTTGACGTGACGAGTTGGAACGGCAATTTTTAATTTAATTAAGTATTGAAATGTAACTAGTAGTTAATCAGCAAGTTGATTAGCATACATAATTTACACCATAAAAATCCAGATTTTATATGATGAAAAATTTTATAAAAATTAAAGTAAAATAAAATGGAACGTATCAAATTACAGTGAGCGAACATAATTTAACACTGAGTTATTTAGTCTGTTACAAGACATTTATAAGCTTATGAAGAAAGAGTTATTTGAAAGTAAAAGAGAGCTTTGTTAAATAAAATGCAAAACAAGCTCTATGAATTTCAATTTAACAAGTAAGAGAAACGTCGACAATCTTTCGCAGAAACCTGAAGATTAAATATCCGGAGAAAATAAAGTTCCTTTCTCTTGTTGCTCTAAAGTATTACTTTCTCAATTTTAGTCTCTCGTTATTTACATTATTTTCATTTGAAATACGCTTCTAATTGCAATAAAAGAAGAAACAAAATGAAATATCCTTTCATACCAAGCTCATTCAGTTATGACAGATGTAGCTAAAATTACGCTTGCGTTTCATTCCGTATATTACTTCTTCATCGCACAGACTCCATCAACGTAATCTCTCTTTCTTCTTTTCTTCGTTCCTACTGAACTGTCAGCTCAAGTCTTCAAGTAAAATGTGGATTTATTCTGTCAAACTAGATTCGAAATAATTGATCCCCCCGAGCAAGAAAGTATAAATACACCAGGAGTCATTACCTTTCTCTCGTAGCTTTGCACCGTACAAAAAAAGGAATCAAACCAAAAAGAAGAAGAAAAAAAAACAGGCTTTGAAATCGCTCGCGTGCTCAGCCAATATTCCGCCACGGAGGAGAGAGAGAGAGAGAGAAAAATTCTCTCGAAGGGTTTCATCGCTCGACGGACGGTCTACGCACCCATATACACTATCAAAGAAGGATACGACGAGAAAAAGTACCTTCATAAGTATATTTTCCGAAAATTCAATCCCAAAGGCAGGATTTTCTTTCACAACCGGAGCAGTCAATTTCATTTTGAAACATTCGACCCTTTTATACCTGTAATCTCTCAAAGGCTTATATCGTAATTTTTCGTGATATATAAATTGATTAAAATTTTCGAAAAAATACTCGAAAAATAACGAAGAAGTAGTAAGGAGATTAAGCTGCAGCAAAGTTTTGCGCGAAATAGCTCGCGCGGCTCGGCGCTTTGATTATCCTTGGTTCAGTGCTTGGCTAATTACTCGGGAGCTTAATAAACAACCTATTAAGGCATCGTGCACTCAAGCAGCTTGTCTTGACAGGGCCGGTTAATCTGCATTACTTTTTCAATTAGCCGGCATCGAATCTCGGAAAAAAGGTGCACTCCTTTCTATAATTTGTTGTCATTGTAAATTTTTCGACGAACCCGGAAATAAACGCGGGGAAAAAAATATATCCCGGCAAATAATTCATCATCGAGACTGAAGAGCGAATCGACCTTTGAAAATAACACGAAAGCCCGGAGAAAATCCAGCGCCAAGGATTAAGCGGAAATGAAAGGCAAGGAGCAAAGTATGTGCCGCCCTATGGGAATAGCCGCAGAGTGTGTATAAAGCAACCAAGTCGAAATGGAAGATGCCAAGAGCGAGAGAGAGAGAGAGAGAGAGAGAGAGAGAGAGAGAGAGAGAGAGAGAGAAAGTCCCTAATGCTTTGCGAGTGCGCGCGTCGAAACTAACGAGACGACGTACATTGAGGCGAAGGAAGGGTCGATTTGAGCGTGTATATGTGTGCGATAGGCATGCGGATATAAAGAAGGATGTAATTCTAAGGTATCTCTCGCGCGACATGAGGTGTTTAATCGATAAGTGTCTCTTTTGATGTTTCATTTCTTGTTTCGTCATTCTTTTTAATTAAAGTAGACTTACTACAGTTGATTCTTTGTATAGTTGAACATGAGAAAATAATGTTATAATATGCTATGAGCAGAAAGCCATCTATGCCAATTAATCGTATCAACTTTATCTGTTTGAGTAAAATTCGTTGAAATTAACGAACAATCGATTAACTATTTACAGTTGATCAAATTACTATCATACTCCTGAATTGAATGAATGCTAATTTTATCTATTCTTCGGTGATTAAAAATCAATTATTTACAATATTGATTCACGTTATACCGCCAGAAGTAAATTTAATCATGTAATCTACTTTGCTCAAGATTTATTTTTAAATAATTCATTTAATTGTCAGATCGATATGACTGAACGTTTTGTTAAAAAATTTCTCGTTTCATCGAATATTTGAAACAAGATAAAACTCACAATTCCATAACGAACGAACGTGCGCGACATTTTCGTATATATGTAGCGCGCCTCGCTTTCATCTATAATAAAGGTTAATCGATCGATCACACCGTACCACGCGCACGCAACCCCATACCGAAAAGCCCTTTCGAATCTTTGTTTTTTTGATCTCGAGACCGCATATACTTTTTCGATACTGTCAAACACACGCTTCGCTTTATAGTCGATAAAAAAAAAAGAAAGCTATACTTATCAGCGGCTAGATGAATAACAAGTGAAAAAGCTCGCGTGAACAATCGGGAAATGAGTTGTGTAATTGAGACGAGAGTCTCGGATTACGATCGCTACGATTAATGTTGTTTGCCTTGCTGTTTGATCAAGTTTTACTCCTGGTCAGTAGTGGAAGTGTATTAAAATATTGTCGCACTACAATTATCAAGTTCGTTGTTTTTTCCGTGTTTTTCCTACGTACAAAAAAAAAAGAAAGAAAAACATAATATTATCCTCGCTCATCGCAAGCTACGTAATTGAAATTACCAATTCGATCGAAGTAAATAGCAATTCATCACGCTCGGAGCCGGAGTAATCGCATTGACTTGGCAATATTACGGCTATATGCTTGCGCGCGCGTGAAAGCCGAATCGAGAGCACTTAATATTCTCATTCAATAATATAACCCGCGAGGCATCGCGGCATTGTGTTGGTTCATGAAAAATTCAACCTGGGGCATCCCTTAATTCATCACATTAGGTCTTATCGCCGTGGAAACATCCACTCCTCGCATAAAATTAAAAGAATGATCGAGCGACACAGGAAGAGAGAGAGAGAGAGAGAAAAAACGGAGGGGAGGAGGGGGGTGACAAAAAAAAGGAGAGAAAGAGAAAGGGTCTCGCGTGTTATCGGTAAATGTAATCGCGATATGCTCATTATGTGTACTCACGTATGTCGAGGGCAGTCGCCGTGCCTGCGAGCAGCAGCAGCAGTGGAAGCGGCATACGATCGGCTCTCATGCTGCCCATCGAGCCGTGACTTCAGGCGATCATAAGGCCGTCGGCTGAAAGCACAAGAAAAGAATGATCGGTTTTTATATTTTTAGTTTTTTTCTTTTCTCCTTTTCCTTTACTTTATTTCCTCGCTTCTTTTTGTTTCGTGCCGCTAGCTCGTTTTTTTCCCCCTTCGATATGAATACAAATAAGCCGCGGGATCGCCGCTCGGGGGTGTATAAATAAATTTCTATTGATAACGGATCCTTCCTATCTTTAGAAAAATATACGGCTGAATTGCATGAATTGTCTCGGTTAATTTAATTTCAAAGTATATTTTGTAACGTCACTTAAGTGTCACATGATGTATTTTAGTTGGAGGGGTCAATCCGAATATTATGTTGAATCCTTTTTAGAACAGTGACTCATGCATTGTTTACAAACAGACGCATATTTGGCCATCGAATCACCTAAAAAATATAAGTTATGAGGTTTATTGCTCCTTTGATAAGGAAGGAGGTCGCTGAATAAGAAAAAAAACAATGTTTTTTAAAACTTGCGTATATATCTAACCTTATACCTATGCGATTGACTTTGTCGAAAAACGATTCGACCTATAGTTCTGTAACTTAGTAATCTCAGTCAATTGCAAAGTTCAGCCCCATCGATTGCCTTATCGTTTACAGTTACAAAGCATTGTTAGTGATATGCAACTAACAAACAATACCGTGTATTCCGTTTGTTTGTTTACGAGATGTAGCTGTATTTCTTTCAAACATAAAAGATTCCAAGAATATTTTAATATATCTTAAAGATTATTATTTTAATTCTTCTAGCTCGATATTTTTTTCAATCTGTCGATGAAGCGTTGCTTCAAGATTTAATATTTGGCGTCCGTCCGCAAAGAACCAGATTCACAGATTGAAAATGATTCAGCACAATTTGTTTCGCTATGTAGCCTATATGACATTTAAAATCGTCAAAAATTGTTTGACTTGTACCGTTTTAACGAATAAATTTTATATTCGATCTTTATCCTATAACTTGCGTTCTTTTAGATTGATGAAGGAATAATCTTCTCATTTAAAGATAGGTTTTTAATCTTCTCTGAATAGGATGAGAAGACTGTGGAACTCGATTCCGGATGCAGTGGTATCGATCGATTGGGTGAATCAGTTTAAAACCTTTATTTACAACCTTGCAGCCACTTACGGCTAATAGTAAGTTATACTTTTATAATTTTTAATTTAACTATTAATTGTAATTCAATATTGTTAGGGACCAGTCCATTTATGAGACTAAATAAATATTTGTTTTAGAAAATAAAAATACTTCTTTCGCGTGATTTCCAGTTGACGCCTAAATATATGTAAAGTCGCAATCGTAAAAAAAAACACCACAAACGTTTCAACGAAAGCTCCGCAAGCAATAGTAGCAGCAGTCAGCAAACAGTCAATCATAGGATTAGCCGTTCTTGCAATCGATACAGAGTAGCGTTCGCGATTGCATCTATAGCTCGACGACAGAGGCGCTAAGGGCTCGATCCTCTCTCTCTCTCTCTCTCTCTCTCTCTCTCTCACTCACTTCACCACGAAATCAGGTCAATGGCTCACATGTTCATATCTTTACGACGATCTTAATTCCCTGTGCGACGCCCGTATTTTGCGCGCTCGCACTCCACTCACTCGCCAAGGATCTCATTGGCACTATTCGACCTTAAGGAAACACGTCAAGCCCAAGTCCCTACCCAATTAGCCGTTGCCACCCTTCGCCTTTTTCTTTCTTTTCTTTTCTCCTTTTTTTTTGCTTTATTCCAACCGCAGCAGAGAAGAGCCGGAAGAACGTTTCCCTTTAATTGGCCCTCTTGTTCGGTGGTGGTGGTGGTGGTGGTGGCGACGAGGGAACGTGAAAAAACAGTCGCCAGCGGGCTAATTTGTCATAGTTCGAAAACAGCCGCTGATTGACGGGGGATTTATTAATGCGCTCGCAGTATGGCAGTGAACGACGAGATGAGAGCCCAGCAGTGCAGAAAGGGAGTTTCATTTGTAATTAAAAACTGTTTTTTCACGCGCGTCTCTGTTCGCGTCGTCATGGCTGTTATTAGTCGAGGCGTCGTTCGGAGGCTTGTTGATTGAGTGGAGATTAGTTTTGGTGGGGTTGGTGTTTGAGCTCTCTTGGTTTTTTCGAAAACTGATTGCAAATTGATGAATGGAATTTTTTATTTAAATAATACATTAATCAAGTTTGTCGAAACAAGGTTGACTCTGGGTTGATATTGAAAATATAATGGCTCGTTTCAAATATTCAGCCGTTAATTTAAAAAAATATATATATACAAATGAAGTTGAAACTTATAGAATATTTATTCGGTACGTTTCAGTGCACGAATATCAACTTTTTCAATCATTTTTTCATTACTGTTTCAAGAGCGACAAAAAGCTGGATGTTGATTAAAAGTTTTTTTTCTGGCTATTCTTTTACATTTTCAGTGTACACGCACACACACACACACACACGTAGAAGTAGAATTTTTGTAAACGAACTTTATCGAATAGATTTCTATCTATATGAAATACTCTGTATGCACAGATAAATTGAAAAACCGAAAGAACAGAGCACAAAAGAAAATAAATCCATCTGTTAATTACGCGAATGGTGTCTGCTTTATTTAGAAATACAATTTCTTTATTTACGAAAAACGTGTGGTTTTTTCTGTTTAGCGACGTTTCGTTAGCGGATTTGCTAACCTCATCAGGCTTTTATTAAACAAATGAAATAAAACATATATGTTAAAACAAATTGGTACATATTAAAAATTATCTTCGCTAAACAGAAAAAATCACACGTTTTTTCTTATTTAATAACATCCACTCGAGCCCTCAGCTGATCGCTAATCAAGATATATTTATACCATGGAGGGTGCTATACTTCAAACAAGTAATTTTTTCATTTCTTTTTGTCCGCTAGTCGACCTAGTCTTACCAATAATTACGAAAATCAATCGATGAAAATATTCCAAACTTCGCAGAAGAAACAATGTCAAGTAATAAAGCTCGCCGAGCTTTCGAATTCCGCTCTCGATGCCAAGAGAGGGAACAAAGCGGAAGAGGAATTAAAGGACACTTCAGAGCTCTCTTTTCTCCCGGAGGCGCTTCGTTTATTCGAGTAGGCCGATTTGATTGTGCAGCTAAATGTTTCGGCAACTGGGTGCGCGAGAGAGCACGAAATAATTGCATTTTCAGAGGGGTGGAGGAAAATCACTGCAGTTATAGGGAGCTCGCACACGCGATGTTTCTCGAAACCTTAGAGCTTGGTAACCCGATCAGTGAATAATGCACTTTCTCGCCGAGCGCCTGCTCGCTGGAAATGAATTTCGATTAGGGGGCTTAGCAGAGCGCGAGACAATGCCAGATAGCCCAGAGACAAGGAAAAACGAGCGGGAAATTGCAGGCAGTAGGCAGCTTCAGCGAGCTTGATGCACCGGTTGATGAAGGGATTGAAAAAAAATTATTTTTGATTGCACATTTCATACTCGTTTTTTCGGTTGTATATGGGAATTGGCTTTTAACGAATACATTAATTGATCTAAATTTTGTAATGCCGCGACATTTGTGTATTAATTAAGAATGTGGCTTGTTGAAATTTATGCCCTCAGTGAGACATGGCAGTTTGAAGTTTCAGTATTCTCACTCATTTATTCTTAACAACCAGCCAGTGTTGTAAATATGTCAAGTGTGAAATAAAAATGCGACATCAATGTCTCAATAATGAATCGTTAAGAAGAACTCGTCTCGACGACTTTTTTTGTATTATTATGACCTAATTGAACCAGATTTCTCATCTCTACCAACGTTTTCAATACTAACGTATTGTGAAATCAGTACACGATCTCTGCAACATCAATTCATGGAATTGAAATCTTTCAAACAAAAAAGCTGTGCAAAAAGTACCTTTTTCATGCCACCGAAAAAGAAAAAAAAACACTATTCAGCCAGGCTGAAAATAAGCAAAAGCCAGGAGAGCGCCCGATAAAAAGTGCGTGGACTTGAGAGCAGGTTGAACATTTTTTTTTCGTAAGTGCACGCGCCGAACAATGAGAGTTGGAATCGTGCTACTCCGAACGTAAACCGCGACCTACTTCTCGACGAAAACGCAAAGCTCGATGAGGAAACGAGCTTTTGCCATATAATCTGCACTGCAAATTGTCTCTTAAGACGTATACGTCTATGTTTCTCTCTGGGGAGGGAGGGGGGGGGGGGATAAGAGAGACAAACCGACTCGTGAAAAATCACGAGAGTTCGTTAATGAATGTCAGCGACGTTAATTAATCTCCGCGACGGACTTCATTTTCGCGAGAAAATTAAGTAGGTAATTGATGACTTTTTTTTCACATTGGCATGAAAGAGTTTTGACGTAGTCTGCTCTACGTTACAACTTCATTTGAACGAGGATGTTGCTCTTCATAAATTCATGCTCAGCGTAGTGTCAAAATGTCATAAAATTTATTTTTCAGAAATAATTTCGTATAAACTTCTATTTATGTGTAGCAAAATAAACCATGTAGTAAATTTTAATACGAAATACTAGAGCCCACTTCGTGGATTTACTTTTCTTTAGAATCGGCAAACATTCAGAAAATTTCTCGAAGCATTAAGCTTGAATCTCCGACAAGTGTAGCCTTCATTCTGTATAAAAAGAGTCGGACGCTTTTCGCGCAAAATACTTGTCAGCCAAGCTTCCGTGAAATCTCGCGTCAATGAATACCCTTCGCACCTTCTCGGTTCTCCCCCTCCTTCTCAAGCAAAAAAAAACATCAGGAAACTTCGAATCCCGTCATCCAACTCCGTTTTCTCTTCTTTGGTGGTCAACGGAGCGTGACGTTGACTCCCTCCCACGAGAAGAATTTTTTTCCTGACCCCTCTGGAATGAAAAAAAAAGCGCGAGTTTCTTTTTTTTTTTGCCTGGTGACGAATTGTAGGGGCTTTGTTAAATCTGATTCGAAGAGCGGAAAGATTGTGTTGGGAACTCCGATCGCGAGGCAAAGAAAAAGCTTATTGTTAACTTGATTTTTGCCTTGCCATTGTTTTCCGCAATCCCAGCTTTTATTGGATTCTGTTGCTTTCTCGACATTTTAACATTTTTTCTTTCTATAGTAAATCACGAAGGATAACAGTTTTTCT
Source organism: Galeopsomyia nigrocyanea (assembly GCA_035047105.1). Taxonomy (NCBI): domain Eukaryota; kingdom Metazoa; phylum Arthropoda; class Insecta; order Hymenoptera; family Eulophidae; genus Galeopsomyia; species Galeopsomyia nigrocyanea. Next base: position 14,347 of record JAWWMK010008762.1, read on the forward strand.
CATTATTTCGTAGATTGAAAGAGAATGGAAATTTAATCTGGAATACGTAACCTTACGTCTACTTTTTCGTAAATAAATTTCACTTTTAAATTATTTACGAATCTTTTCCCCAGTGTTGAAAAGCTTTTAAAGTTTCTTTTCCTTTTGTAGCTCTTGAAAACTCTTTGAAATGTTTATCATAACAAAAGAGAATGTCTGACAAAGGTTGACTTATACTACTTATCTCAACATTTAATAGCTCATCTCATTAGAGTCATATTTTTTTTTTGAATTTCAAAAATGATTACTACAAAAGCGTGTACAAAACATTCAGTTCATTATTCGTGTGACGAAACACACATTTCAGAAACAAATATAACACTACAATCATTAATTTAAGAACTGAAAATAAAGTACCACGATACTAAAAAATATAAATGAGCCGTAACGAATGGCAACCACTTTCAAGTAATTCACTCTGTCATCTACTCCAACAAAAATATAACGATGGAAATTACGCAAAAAGCCTCGCAGCATTTCCCTTTTCAATTGCTTGCCTCGCGAATAGCTTCGACTATTTGCCAGGCAAAAAAAAATATAAAAAAAAGACGCCAACCTCCTTCGTTTCGAAAAAAAACCCGTTGGCTGCCGTGCTGCAAAGTCGCCTCGTTTCTTTCGTTTTTTTCTCGCTTTCTCTTCGCCGTCACTTGCGTCACACGAAAACGGCCGGGCCGTTTTACGATCGTTTTACGCTTGGCTCTTTTGCACCTATCGCTCGCCATTATCGCACTGCCTGCGGTTTTTAAGCTATCGCGCGAGTAAGATGCCCGCAGGCGCATTCGAGACGTACTTAGAGAGGGATGGGAAAAAATCGAGCGTTTCTTTTTTTTTGCCTCCCTTTCCCGCTCTGAATGCTCGCACACGTGTCTGTGTGGAATTGCGGAATAGCAGAAAGAAGGTCATACGTGTGGAACACTTTGAAAGAGATGGTTATTTGGGGCGTTAAATATTTAGATTTGGGATTTTAAACCGATTGCTTAATTCTTTTTTTTCTTCAACGTTGGATTCGACTATTTCGATTTTCTATTGCGAGTATCATATCGATTTATTAACATATTTCCAATCACGAAAAACTACCAACTTTTTCTCTCGCCTTGAACGTAACTTGAAAAAGTCGGCTTTGATTGGTCACATGAAAGTTGGACACTGATTGCTTATAAGTTCAGCAGAAAGGCGGAAAGTTGAAAAAAAAAAAATTTAATCCAGTTTGAAACTCAGAGCGTTAAGCTACTTAGTAATGACTTCTTATTGGATCAAATGTAAAGAAGTCTGATAGTTTACTTTTATCCCACGGAGGATAGTTTTTGAAATCACATCGTTATCGATTACTCATATAAAAATATGCTGTTAAATAAAATATGTACTATTCTAAGCGAATTATGTGGAGTAGCTATTATTGTCGTGTATTGTTAGATCCTATTCTGCAACAAGTTATTCTAGTTCTATTCATAATTTACTCTGCTGGTACTCGCAACCAAATTAATGATACGTCAGTTCTCATTATACAAAGTATTTTCCTTTCACCTATTTAAAAAAAAAAAACACACACACAAGTCAACAACAAAGAGAAGAAAAAAAAAGATATGAACCGCGAAAAATTGGAACAAATCCAAAGAGGCGTGCCTAAGTAGCTGTCACAAAAAAAAAAGTAAAAGAGAGCTAGCTTCGCGTGACAAACAAGAAGTAGAGAAGAAGGAGAGAGAGAGAGAGCGAGACGAAGAAGCGAATTCAGAAGCATAAAAGAGCGCATCGCGTCGCCGAATCTCTCCACGCCCAAGCGTTTTCTTCTCTTCAAGGGGGAGGCAGCGTCGTTACCGTGCTCGCGGCTCTTCCGGAGTCGCGAGATAGCGCACGCCGCTTTTGCCACCCTTCCCTGTTTGCTCAAACTCACAGTCATTTCGCGTTTTCGGAGACTCAGCACGATGAGCCGTATGTGTGTGTGTGTGTGTGTATGCCTACCCGATCGATATTTCGAAATTTTAGCCGCTGCCTACGACTCTCACAAAATTGGAGTGGGTAGATGAGGTCGAGAAGGTTGTTCGACTTGAAAATGGAAATTTTGGTTTTTAAGACACGAGGGTAATTTCGGATGGTAATATGATTCTCAAGGATTTAGAATGGCTGGATTTTCTGTATAGGATAGCTGACGTGAAAATATTATCGAATAATTGTTTCCAAGCTTGCCCTGTTGTTCAATCAAGCTTAATTCACGGCAAATTGAATATAAAAAAATTTATAGGTTGTTACTAGAATATTATTTGTTTTCTTTTCGACCAGTGAGTGAATACAAAAGCTGTCGAGCGATCCGCTCGACCGTGTTAATTAAATGGATTTCATCAATTTTTCTTTGTTATTCTACTGGAATGTATATTGCTTCGGATATTGTCTGTTTATTCTAGCAATCAATGCGATGAATAACAGATATTTTATAAAAAAAAATTTGAATTGTAGATCGATCTGTTCAAGTTGCATATTCGAATCTATCGAGCATCAGATGAATTCATCAGATTTATTTTTATAAATTTAATAAAATATAACGACAAAATACAATAAACTAACAATAAGCTGAAATTTTATACAGATTAACCACTATTATCAGGTCTGAAAAGAAAAAAAAATCGTACGTCAGTATTCTCCTGTGGCAGGCCAAAGAAAACGGCATATACCCAAGCGTCCAACAAAAAGGCATACTGCGAGATCGATTGCTATAGAGCGCGTCGAGCGGGGATATGTTTTACCCCTGTCGAAAGTGAAAGAAAAGCGTTATATCCCGACGGGATAATCGTTCAAACGCGTATATATATATATATATATATATATATATATATATATATATACTCGCGGTGGGTTCTTTCTACCTTGGTGCATTCTCATGTTAATGAGGTTTTCCTCGAGGCCGGTCAGTCCGCAGCAAGGCGACATTTGCAATGGTAATGAGAAGAATGCGAGAGAGGAGAGAGAGTCCTGTCATCGAGGCGTTCGCGAGCGAGCTAAGCCAGGAATTTGACGGGGATTTCTCTTTTTGTCTGTCTGGATTCTTCTCGAGCTTCGGCCGCTCAGACAATTGTCTGGTACACAGAGCGCGCGTGTTGCGCCCCGCCGCCGCCGCCGCTCGCCCGCGGAAAAGATAATTTTGTCGGGCGTGAAGAATTTCATTTAGGAGTCTACCCGGGATATTGGAACTTTACTTTTCTTTTTCTCGTCTTTTTTTTTACCCTCGTTAATGATTATCATTGCGGAAATTTAATTTGGAAGTGGCTTGAAACTACGTGGGAATCATTCAGCAAGTTCTTTGGAGGGGAAATGTGATAATGTGTTAATGAAATTACGATAATTGATAAATTGATCGAAGATGTAGTCATTCAATATGTAAAAATTTTAAAGCTAAAAGTAAGTTCATAAATACGTATGAGAAATTTAATGAAGGAAAAGAAATGAAAGATTACTTAATTTCATTCGAAGTCTCTAAATCGATTATAGGATTAAGCGATCGACTTTCTACTTTTAACTTGAATTTTTTATTAGATTTCTGCAGAATCGAATATGATTTTTTTTCAATACTTCACTCGATCTTCCAATACTTTTATTGACTAAAAGGATTTTCTGAAAAGCATATGAGTTATGGATGGCTAAAAAGCGGAGTTACCAACGTAAACTTATGGCAGACATTATGATTTTTCCTACATGTTCCTCCTTTATTTCTTTTGTATATTCGGAAGTAACAAATCATTTATTATTTTCAAACTATCGAAAATTTAACTAAAATAATCTATCAGCAAACCTTCAAGCCACGTACTCGCAATCTTCTCCCCACACGGGTACGTGAAAAGCTCATAAAAACACGTCGAGCCTATTTGCGCGAATGTTTCTCTCGCGTCGAGACATTCGTAAAATTTACTCGACAATGTTTGCTACCAACCGAGTCATTAGTAATTTTCCATATAGCTTCTACTACTACATCACCACTCTCAAGACTGTCTCTTTCGCTCTTCTTCGCGTAAAAGCCAAGCGATACGAGCCCGTCGTTTTACGATAAGGTATATACGGCAAGCTCGCCCATTGTGACGGCGAGGCTCCTTTTTCACGCGAACGACTATCTTTCTCTCCCTCCCTCCCTCTCCTGGCGTGTTGTTATGCGCGCAGCCAAGGAAATTTATTTTGCTTTGTTGAGAGAGAGGCGAGAAAAAAAAATAAAGAAGCGCCGTGGTGGTGGTGCTTCTTTTATTGTCATTAGGGCTTTGGCCTCAATTGAATTTCAGAGAGAGAGAGAGAGAGAGAGAGAGAGAGAGAGAGAGGAGGGGGGAAGAGAGGGTGAGAGAGAAGTCGATTAAGCTCACAGGCGAAAATGCATGTTTTTACGAGCCACTTCGCCGCGGTTAAATCATCTTTACGATAGCGCGATGTCTTTTCACGAGGTCGTTAGATTAACTAGTGGCTTGCGAGCTTCTCGCACGTTGTTTGCATGATGACGAGCGCGGAGGCCGGAGGAGGCTAAACTTTTTACTGATATGGCTAATCGATAATCATCGCGTTGCTGCTATTTCACGTTTTCTGTTTTTTTTCGCGGCTGGGTCACGCGTATACGTTTTATCGCCACTCAGGAATTGATTGCAAAGACATAAAAATATCTAAATTTTTGAAGAAGCATCAAATCGATATCGATCGCGACTTGCATCGACAAAATTTCGTTAACGACGTTACAAACAGTGACGATAAAAATGCGATATTTTTCGGTATATGCACGGAAGGATGAATTAACGCTGCAGGAAAGAATAATCATGCGGATGGAAAAAAAACCTCTCGATATAACAATTGTTCGGCAACGAGGCGTGCGAGCGTATCAAACAGAGCGAAAAACGATTATTCCCATCGCAGAAAGAAAGACATGCTTAATCCCTTGAAAGATCCTGACGAAAATCCCCGAGGGCGATGAGCAACTTGAGTGTGTTTGTGTAAATGTGTGTGTTTTTTATGCGTAAAAGCGCGAAGGAAAAAGCAGCGAGTCTCGAGCGACGAGCATACAATGAAGCGTGTGCTCGACATCCTGTAAACTGTGTTCGACATTGACGCGCGAGAGAGCGACGCGTAAAACCTCTCGCCCCCCCCCCTCCCCCAGGATGTATATGAGATATACAAGCAAACGCGAAATGCTCGAATGACTTAGCACTCGAGTGCGAAACGTGTACATTGAATATAATGGTAATAGAGAGAGAGAGAGAGAGAGAGAGAGAGAGAGAGAGAGAGAGCGAAAAACGTGCTGAAGATGCGATGGGCCAGTGGGGATTTACTCTTTTTTTTCCAACTCTATACTGCTGTTGATTGTTTGCCTTGGTGATTTTACGTACAATTGGGCTGCAGAAATGCCTATTTCGTAAATGGAAAACTTTTTTTCATCATTTTTTGAAGAAAGTAATGAGTTATTGAAGTGGAATTTTGCGAATGTGAGTATGAAGACGTGCACGTGAATAGTACAATTTAACAAAGCATTAATCCATATCCAGAAAAAAGCTCGTAGGTTTTTTTATTCTGAATTGCAGAGCTTTTTCATTCGCGTATGAAGCTTTGTACGAGTGAAAAAGTATTACTTTCGGCCATTTACATAGAAACTTAAATCTCTTAAGCTTTAATGTAGCTTTTTCCTAAACTTTATTTATATCTATGCTGCATTTGAACTCATTAAAGAGTTAATTATTCAACATCCTCTTTTCAATATTTTTAGTCACAAAGTTGAGAGAGTACAGTATCTGTGATTCTCAATTTGGAGTGGATTTAATTAGTTGTCGAAAGAGTTCTTAATGCGAAGTAATCACGAAGTTTCACTAACTGTTAGTAACTTAGTATGATCCTTAAAGAAAAAAAGAAAGAAAATGTGCAATTCCAAAGAACTAAAATAAAAAGTATTCTCGCTTTGAATGTAACTATTATTTACTCTGAATTTAACTACCGTAAGTATGCAAATGAAAAACTTGAAAATCTGAAAATGCCTCCAATCTTAAATATTACAGATACGCATGAAAAGACGATACAAAGTTTTTCCTCAGAAATTTCTCGTATATAGAAGCAGTAAGCTTTATTACATCACTAACGCGCGAAAGCTCCTGCACAGAGCATACAAAAGAAAAAAAAAAGGAGAGAGCGCACAAAAGCACCTATATAGAGCTTGAAAAGCGCGAAGAATAGAGAGGGCGATGATTCCGGATGCCGGACTCGTCTGCTATCTACATACATTTTCCAGCCGCCTCTTTTCCTTCCGCGTACGTGAAGTTGGAGGAACTAACCAATCAGCGCGAGTTGAAAGTCCGAAAGTTTCGTACGAATATATATGTCCGCGTCCTCAGCTCTCTCTCTCTCTCTCACTCTCCTTCTCCGTGCGACTCTTCTTTCGGCTTTCATCTCCCTGCGCGCTTTATAGATGCGCAAAGTTTTCGCGCTTCGCGAACATTGCGATAGGCATATTTATGTTCGCGCTTTTTAGTTTATCTGCATAAATATCATGGATCTACTACAGAATTAAATTATCACAGATTGTTTTTTTTCAATTAGTACCTCTGCAAATTTATCAGAATAGTATTGTCGCGAGTTTTTTTTTAAATATTCGCTGTGAAATTTCATTACATTTCATTAATAAATATCACATGTCATGGTTTTGTACTGTGAAAAATGAAAAAATTGATCTCATTCAATTGAAATATGAGAAAGTTCAGGATTTATACTTGGATAGCGTTGAACTCATTAAGTTGAACAAATATTGCGTCATCAATTGTGTGCTCGTGAATGATGATCGTTAAAATAATATCCGTGACGAGAATTTTTTAGCCAGCATAATGTGAATTTGAACGAATAGATTTGAATGAATACAATATCACTTCAATTGTTATTTCAATTGATTACCGATAATTCTTCTATAAAAGAGCTCGCGTGTGGTAAAAATGTGATCATTCATTATCAGTTTTGTGAAAATGAATCTTATATTGTTAATTCTCAGTATTTTCGTACTGTTTTTCGCTTCTGGAGAAGGTAAGTGAAAGTTCATTGCCTATGATACAACTTTCATTATTTTCATTTACTCAAAGTTTCCATAGATTAATAAAATTTTCATTGACGTTAATTATTTGATCAGCGCAAAGACCGAGAATCCACGATGTAGACGACGTACATGTCAAACAATGTCTTTACATGGCATTGATAACATAAGGGGGTTTGAGAATGTGTGGTGCATCGATTATTCATCCGCGCTGGGTCCTCACAGCAGCTCACTGTGTATTGTTACAGTAACATCGAACATTACTAATCATATAGTATATTTTAACAATTCAAAAACTATTCACATAATAAACATCGTAATATGTACTTTCAGTGCGTATCCTCCGGTGTTAACAGTTGGAACAGTCGATCGTTTTGGTACAGGCGAAACTTATGAAGTCGAAGAAGTTTACTACCATAATAACTTTACGCATATACTGCCTGAAAAGTATGAAGATGACGACGGAAATGTTGAATATAAAGTAAGCTAATTGTACGAAAAACATATGAACCACATTTCTTTATGCTTTGTAAGACTATCAAACATTAATCGTATTGAAGGGTGAGGCAGTACTTCACAACGACGTTGCTGTGATACGTTTGAAATCAGAAATAAAATTCAACGATAAAGTGAACAAAATCAAATTAGAAGCGGATGAGACTAAAAATTACGAAAATTCCAAGGCTGTGGTAATGGATTGGGGTGATGGAGAGGTACGTGCTTTTATCCGACTAAATATTCTTATTTTTTCATGCGTGACTGAAAGTTTTCAAATTAAATATATTTTATAGCACAGCGGACCCACTACGTATAATTTAGCTTTTGCCGAGGTTCGCGTAATCAGTTTGGACAAATGCCGGGAAGTCTGGACTTATATCGATAAGCAAGTCTGTACGTTCGATAACGTGAAAGGTGTATGTCAAGCAAGTTTGCATTTTTTTTTGTTAATTAGAAAATGAATTTGCTGATGAATTGATAAAAACATATTATAGGGAGATTCTGGCTCAGCGCTTGTCGTCGGCGACGTTCAAATTGGAATCGTTTCCGCGGGCGATTATAATTGTGATTTATCAGTGAAGCCTGATTTGTACGCCAAAGTTGCAAGTTTCGTTCCATGGATAAAGAATTAGATGAGTCGATACGGAGATTCTCTCGAGTAAATTGAATTGCGTAAAAAGACATAAGATTCTATGAATCTGATGATATTGTTGACGAGACGAAACAATTAGTGACAGATGGAAAAGAGAATAAACTCGTTTTATTAAGTGGAGCGCTGAATTCGATTTTATTTCTCGACGTTTCGAGCTGCGAAGAGGAGCTGCTTCGCAGCTCGAAACGTCGACAAATAAAATCGAATTCAGCGCTCCACTTGATAAAACGAGTTTATTCTCTTTTCCATTTGTCACTAATTGTATATTACACCTGGAGCATCTCGGAAGAGAAACCACATCTATTAAGAGACGAAACAATACAGATTGAAATGATAAAGTGAACAATCTAAAAATAACATTTTTTTAAACAAACGTAACAATTCTTAAATAATCGTGCAAAATCTAAAGTTCACATTGAAATAACTCACTAGATGGACACAGTCGCGTATAGATGCCGAGCAATTATGCATTAGACGCATTTAGAAAACTAGATCGCACTCGCTGGTATTACTACGATCCATTTCCGCGTGTTTTGTGCTAAAAGTCGCGCAACGGCATTCTTATATAGCCCCGCGTCGTTTCTCATATCTGGCACGCATGAATTGTCGTTGCACTACTTTTCTTTTATCCCCGCACAAAAGCCCTACGCATAAAGACCGTAGCGCGGATGAGATTCGGAGTAGTGTAGTTTGGAGATACTGATGTCGTTTTAGGCATAGTGTTACTTCTTTATATATATATATATTTTTTTTGCTTTCGGGAGAATGATATGCCGAGTGATACTAGACCTGCGATAATAAAAATAAGTTAAACGTGTTAGTTATACGGATATGTAAGTGAAGCAAACGCTTTTCAAACGAATTTAAATTCAAGTGAAGTCCAATAGCAATTTTATCTTTTATACTTGTGAAAGGTATATTTTCACAGAGATTCTCTCGAGTAAGAGTGAATTGACTGTATCGTTAATAGCCATCGTCTTTCAAGCTTTTGAAGCTTCAGTTTTGAAAATTGTTATTTATGATGACAAGAGCTATCATAAATAACAATTTTCTAAGATATTCGATCTTGAGGAAAAGCTTTTCAAACGAATTCTAATTCAAGTGAGCTCCAATAGCTATCTTATCTTTTATATTTGTGAAAGGTATATTTTTGCAGCGATTCTCTCGAGAAAGTGCGAACTGATTGTATCGAAAAGACACCGATAAACAAGTTTTGGAGCTTCAATTTTTAAAGTAGTTATTTACGATGGGATAAGCTATCATAAATAACAATCCTGAGGAAAAAGCGTGAAATAAAATTTATTTAAGACTGCATACTGACTGATCAATAAATTACCAAAAAATATAAATACGATAATTGCAAAATTTGACGAATTAAGTAGTTGATTACATAGATACATGATGTGATACGCAAAACTAACTTATTTGATGAATGAATATCAATAGAAGGCTGAACTAACAAAAAAGGAGATCACGCGATTCGCGTGTGTACTATCGTTTCGAGTCGCGAGTGTCGCCGTTACGAAAAAAAAAATAAACTATTTTCAGGAAGTATCGCTACCAGCCGCGCTTACGACTTATTGGGCGATAAAGCGCGTCGGAGCCACTAAAATATTCCTCGACACGACGCGCGTGGATCGAATTTTTCATCGATAGAAATAAAAAGTGTGCGTGGCTCGAGCAAAGGAGCCTCCACTATCCTGCGTGGCTTTTACATACTGCGAGCATAAATTCCAAATTTAATCGTATCGATTTGTGTGTGTGTATGTGTGTGTGTGTGTGTGTGTGTCGATGCTGTTAGTATTCTTTTTTTTCTAACTTCTGCGTTTGAACCATAACAATAATTTTTCGAGGATGCATCGTCCAATTTCACATGACATTCTGGGAATAAGGGAAAAAAATTGTTGTATTGGATGTTTCGATCAATATGTTGATTTCAGAAATAGCATTCTTGTATATAATTACTGTAACAGTGTATAGTATACACTTAATTATTCATAGTCCAATTTAATTGACACGATAATTGTTCTTCATTCAATTTGCTGTTATTGAGATGAAAAACGAAATATCGGTATAATGAATGTTAATTGGATTTAACGTGATTTAATTAAAATAAAATTGCAATTTCGATTTTATTGAATCTACATTTAAATAAAATATCGAAAAGTAAAATGAAAAATTAAAAGAGGCAAATGCAGGTATGTACGTCATTATTTTAGTTCACCAGTTTTAAGTAATATTTAACTGCTAAAATATAATTATTTCGTACAATATTTTTACATAATGATTAATTATATACTTTTAATCATAATAAGCTTTTTAAGATACGAGAGAAAGTCGTCGAAAAGACGTCACTAATTTCACGAAGTAATTAACTCGTTCCAATAACGAATACCCAGAGTATTATAACTATTCACCAATAAAAACACAACAGACAAAGACTAATTTCTCAGCCGTATCGAAAGCACAGCAGTCAAGTCACGAACAAAGGTCCGAATGTCAAAGGGTTGAAGCAAAAAAAAAGTACAAACGTACCCGTGGCTCCGCAAGCTACTCAGTCAATGACACAGAGCCACCCTCGCGATTCCGTTTCTCTCACTCTCTCTCTCTCTCTCTCTCTCTCTCTCTTTTGGCCACGTCAATGAGATCTTATCGTTGAACGCCACGAAGAGAAGAAAAAAGGAAGAGAGGGGGAAGAACAAACTCGCCAGATGCTTTTTCACTCGTCTCACGCCTGTCGGCTCTTCTCTCGCGCCTTCTTTCTCCCTCTCCTCTGGTGGCAACAAATGAAAGCCGTATACGCGAGCGTCTTTTGTAACAAATCGTCCGTCGACGTTGTCTGTCTCACCCCGTGCTGTTTAGACTTGCGCGCGCGCGCGGCGACGTTGCGCTATACTGCTTCTTCGTTTTTTTTATTCTTGCACGCTTTTCAGCTCTCGGTTACGAGTCGTTGCCTCGAGCCTTGCCACCCGAGCGCTCGTCAAGGATAAGGATCGCTAGAATTTTGCACTATTTGTCTTGTCGTCTGGAGTGGATTTTTTTAAAAGGTACGTCGCGGTCGACTGAGGTGATGTACTTTATTTTTGTCATTATTCTTATTGCAAAAAAAAGTTAGAAACTGTAATGGAAGTCTTTTAAATCGATGGGGGGTGATAGGTGACTAATGTTATTGTGCTTTTATCGGATTTGACTTTCATTATTGGTTTTTCGATCCAAAAAAATAACCGCTTAAAATTAATGTTTCTTTAGCATGAAATTATCGATTAGAATAATATTTATTTGCTAGATGATCAATTGTAACGATAACGTATCTCATTCATGATATGTAAAAAAACTCTCGAGAAATTAGAATGAAAAATTCATCATTGATTAAACAAAACTCGACAAAATTCAAATCACAACTTCAAATTCCATCGCACTAATAACCTTTCGAGCATCCAATGATTCTTATAAAAATACAATTCCACACAATGACTCTCTCGAAAGGCAAAACAAACCAAAAAAAAAAGAATCTTTTCACTCAGATTTAATATCTGCCAGCCAATTCTTCCATTCAAGCTAAAAACAGCCAGCAACCGTTACAGAGCGAAGAAACCACGAACGTCACTGCTGTGTGTGTATATATATATATGTAGCCCCACACTCACCCCTCACTCTCGCGCGTGAGAAAGAACGGAAACCGGAGGCTGTAGAGAGAGAGAGAGAGAGAGAGAGAGAGAGAGAGAGAGAGAGAGAGAGAGAGAGAGAGAGAGAGAGAGAGAGA
>JAWWMK010008773.1:0-26320 GCA_035047105.1 Galeopsomyia nigrocyanea
TTGGCAGTGGTCTACGCAATGTAAGGCTATTGTCATTATGTATCTGGAATTTAATAAATAAATAAATAAATAAATAAAACGAAAAACATAACGATAATTATTTACCCATATCGTTTGCAACGATACTATAATCCCACAATTTGATGGCCCGCGACGCGTGAGAAAAAAAAAATAAAATTTTATCCTTTCAGGATATCATACAGTGAGAAAACTCGTGCGACCTCGCACCACGCGCGTGGCTACAAAAACAGAAAGTATACGAATCGCCGTGGCTATTCCAGAAGCGCCGAGCACTTTATCGCGCATCCGCAATAACAAATAATAAAGCCTCGCTATATAAGGCTCGCGCTAGCGAGAGAGAGAGAGAGAGAGGCAGCCTTATTACGGGTTTGCCGTCCCTTTATTGCACTTGCGGTAGGCAACGTCGCGAGCGAGCGCGCGATAAACGCGAATTGAGACAGTTGGTCTGACGTGACGCGGATATTATCCCCTGCGCTCGAGGAGGCCTCTTATTCCAGCACGCGGAGATGGCCACGTGGTAAAACAATGCTGTAAAAAGTAATACGCGCGGGAAAATAGAACAGAGGCAAATGAGAAACGCCTGGGATATATATACATAGGAGGCTCGTCGTGAATTGTGCGTGCAAATGAGTTCTCTCTCTCTCTCTCTCTCTCTCTCTCTCTCATTCCTGCTTTTACTTGTTGCGATATACATGCGTATGTACTTTTGCTCGTATATTTTTCTTTTTTTTTCTTTTTTTCTCCCGTGGTTACTAGTCTGAATCATGTGACCTGGTATCCCTATAGTTTTATATTTGTTTTCGTTGTGCGCGCTAGTCGCTGTTTAGAAGTAGGTATATACCGGGATTATTAATCAAAAGTGCAAAACAAACAGTGCTGCACGTGTACTCAGCGTTTTCAGGACAATGAGATGTCGCAAGTTTCAACTTTGTATTGTATTTCCCGATTAAACAACTGTGCTTACGAAATTCTAATTCCGCGTGTAACTGATGGTTTAATCATTCGAGTTTAAAGTAACGAAAAAAATGCTAAATTTTGCGAGATACGCAACAACAGTTAGCCGCGGGTAGAAATATTCTTGCGACATAACCATCTGAATATCTTTATCTTTACGGTGGCCCCTAATGTTTTTAATTTCACCGTGGATTATCGTAAACGCGGCGGGGAAAGTCACATAAAATCCTAAGTAACCACGCCCATCGTTAAATATTACTCGGCTCTCCTTCTACTAAAAGGCGAACGAGTTGTTTGCCATGGAGACGCGCTGCTGCAACGTCAGACTTATAATTTAGAAAAGTTTTTGAAATCAACGATGATTGCAATGTTATTTTCATTATTTTTGAAAATTTGTAATATTTTCGGTGATTGTGTGTACTTTTTTCATTCTTTTCAGATAATTGTACTTTTTTCAATTTTCTAAACATGTTTATCTGATTCACATACTCGATAAATAAAACTTTTCCAATTCATCGATCGCGCGCGGTACAAACACATTGGTCACCAGAATTCTCCGTCAAGTCGTTTCCGGTATCGCTCATTCACAAAACCAATCTTTGACTAGCCGAACCGCGAGTGCAGGAAGAAAATGTCGGTGCGGAAGCATTAGTTGAACGAGAACAACGAGCGCCAACTCCGCCCCGGGAAATATGGCGAGAAAGGCGATTGGATGACGGGAGGACCTCACCGAGCCAAGACATTGGGCGCCAAGTCCCCACTTCTCTTTCTCGCTCTTTCTCTTTCTCTCTCTCTCTCTCTCTTTCTCTCTCTCTCTCTTTCTCTCTCCTACGTCGCAAATGTTCACTCTTTTCTATGTGTGCATTCTACTAGATAAGCCGCCCGCACCTTTTGCCCGCGCGAAAATATTTCAGTCTCCCATTGTCTGCTGCAGTCAGGAGGTCGAGGGCATACAGTTCGTTGACCTTCTCTCTCTTTCTCTCTCGCTAGTTCATGTAGATCGAAGGGCTCGATACTCACGGCGACCTTGAGCAATTATTTGGCTTCAGCCACGTGATACATCTTTCGCTTTCTAGCCGAGTTTTTTTGTTGTACTTTTATTTGTCTAAAAAGAATGCTATTTCCCGATGTGAATTCTGCAGTATTCTGCAGTTGCTACGAAATAGAATCACATATCAGAGAATCACGACAAAAAGTTTCATACGAAATTAGCACGGGACAACTTCATATACATCCGTAGTGCGTAATGCGGCAAGCGCAGGCAAATCTCGCGAACTATATAGAACGCGCGCGCGCAGGAATGTAGTGTTATAGGGGGAGAAGGATAAGCCGCTACGAGAACTTGTTTGCGGAAGGGCGCGGATAGATTAATCATCCGTTGAGCCGGGAAAGGATGCGCGCATGTGCACTCGTAGTTCACCTAATCCACCCCTCGTCTTCTAGTTTACCTACTTTATTGGCACTTCTGGCTGGTTGAGAATGCACCGATTTACGCAACCCTCCCTTGCTTGCATATAACAGGCTCTTTCTCGCTCTCTCTCTCTCTACGAGTATTGATTAAATTTAGTCTCGATTACTTCAAAAAACGTTTGTTCCCATAAAAATAAACTTTGTCGTGTATCGTGAAAATTGAAAAAAAAATGAAGAAAACGTTGAATCGCGTTTGTCAGAATAAAATAAGCATCGCAAATCGACATTCAATTTAGCTTTGACGCCGGAGCATACGGTTTTTCTTTGGGAATAGGTGACCGATAAAGCGATAGCGTTACTTTAACGCTCCGTATAACTCGAAAAGTTTCCTTCTCTCGTTCTGCATGGAAAATACGTCGATCCGCGAACCGGAGCCTCTCAAAGCTCCCCCCCCCCCCCCCTCCCTCACTCCACTATCGAATCGCATATATGGGATCTCACATTGTCGAAGGGTACAAGGGGTGAAAGGCGATTTCATCCTTGTACGATTACTGATTTTCTTTCCTTTCAGTTTCCAAAGATCTCCTCCCTCCCCCTCTTCCTCTTTCCTCAAACCCATGAATAAGTTTTGCCGCAGGAAAGCTTTTTTTCGAAGTTCGTAATCTACGTTTGAAGTTAACTGATCTTTTCTGTTATTTACCATTTTATTTTTAAGTAACAGTAGTGTGTAAAAAAATATTTTCTTGATTATAATCCCGGATATTTTGTGGTACAACACGACTTTTTTTAACAAAAAGATAAGTGATATTATTACTGTATGCTCGACCGAATATAATCCGTCAAAGTGTTCATCTCATTGTGAAAACAAAGCCGATCAATTTATCGACGCGTATAAGCTTTTCCCCGCGGCGCGGCATACGTATAGATATAGGTTGGTACGTCAAAATAACTCAGCAAACAGCAATTAACCACGTCACAATGCGTCTCTCTCGTGTCTCGCATCGCCAGTATACTTTAATTGATCGCGAGTAGGCTGTCCTCTCTCTCTCTCTCTCTCTCACTCACGCACTCTCTCTCTCTCTCTCTCTCTCTCTCTCTCTCTCTCCCCCTCTAGCGTTGCTTTATCGTCAAGCTGCATTATCGGCTTGGTAAAACAATGAAATTATGCGCCTCGCGGCCATTCATTTCGCCAAATGGAATCGGCAATTTTACGATAATCACCTTGAGTGCATACTCGCATCTCTCTCTCTCTCTCTCTCTCTCTCTCTCTCTCTCTCTCTCTCTCTCTCTATCTCTCTTCCACTCTTTCTCTCTCTGTTTTAATTTCAAGAGCCGAACGTTGATGTGTTATGTGTGTTTTTGACGAGCTTTATTGGCTGACATTCTCGTCAACAATAAAATCGATGCTGGAATGAAAAAAAAATCAAAAAGCACTCGAACATGCGGGTGATGGCTGTTTGCGATGCCAATTCTTTTTACGCAAAAAAAAAATTTTTTATTTTTCGATCGAAACGTTTTTCCTGTTTACATGAAAAAAAAAAATAGGAGTCGTTGCCGGAAATACGTAAACGAATAGCTGGGAGATTTTATAGAGATCAAGTGAAGGATTTCAATTTCGATACGGGTATTTGTATTGTGTTTTCTATTATACGATTTTCAGTTCTTCCACGAACTAAATATAAAATTTTTCAACAAATCATATGAAAATTAGTGGTTGGATGAAATTCAATTTTAAACTTCTTTATGACAGATTCTGGTAACCATTAAAATTCTTATTAGAATGCATTACTTTTTAATTTCAAATCGTCGACAAGTATATAATATTGAAAACAATTAAATCGCCACTCGACACATGGACGCAGCTTCGCAAGGATTCACTCGGCAAACGCTAATAACAAGCCGCCCGAAAATTGGCTAGCAGAGAGCGTCCCGCAAAAGCCCGCATTTTTGGCGTAATTAATCGCGCCCAAATAGAGGAAGCCTCGCTCTGCCAGGCAATATTTACTCGGAGTAAAGCCAGGTCTCGTTTTTTTTCTCTCTCCTCCCTCTCTGGTCGCCCCATTTAATTAAGCCCGCTTAACGCTTGACGCTAGCTTTTGTGTAACGCGCCTCGATTATGAGTCCTCGATTGGATTTTCCGGATTAACGTCGTCGTATATACATCAAGCGCGACGTTTTCTTGCGATTGTTCAGCAATGCAAACGACTACGATCTCATCAGCTCTCTTTCCTCCCTCTCTCTCTCTCTCTCTCTCTCTCTGTCTCGCTGTCTGGTGAGCGCGCGCATTACCGGAAGTTTTTCAATTCGCCGAGTCTCCGAAATGGGAGGAAAACCGAGCGCCTTTATTGTCTTTCTCTCGGCGCTGCCTGCTTTGTTTTTAGCGCTGCGGCCCCCTGCAGCATCCGCGGATTATTTCCGTGTACTTATACAAATCGACTGGCGCTACCGCGTTCGCTCTGTTTTTTTATTTTTGCGTTTGTTTTTATACCCAGTGCTATGCTCTCGTTTCGCGGTTGATGTTTGTGGTTTTTCGCTGTATCGTGACCCGGAAAAATATCATAAATGTATTTGGTACGCTGAGATAAATTAATATTAAATAGCGTTTGTAGCATTATCTGACAAGACGCTGAAGCTGACAGGCCAAATTATTTGAGTTCATGCGTTGCAAAGCTATCGCACGACGAAGTCATTGATTATGGTCCATTGGTTGACTTCACCGTGTGATAGCTTTGCAACGCATGATGATTTCATGATGAAACTTGGCCTGCTTGTTCGTTGCACCATTAGAATTTACTAAAAATTAGAATCAGCTCAGGCAGACGTTCGGGTGAAGGGCACTTCAACGGTCGAAGAGTTTGTTCAATGATATCTTCGAGACGCACGATCATTCAGCGACGAAACCTCGCCTGTCTATACTCGTTGCACCGTTAATTAGAAACATGAATTATCGTGGGCAGACGCGTATAAGCGATAATATTCTTGTCCATTCGCCTGGTTATACGCATAACCTCTCGAGTAATTTGGTCTGTCAGCTTCAGCGTCATTTATCAGACTTACGTAATAAGAAGTTTCGGAAAGTTGAACCATAATTCGATTGAAAATATGTATTCAATTAAAGAAAATTTGTTTCAAAAATTATAATAGGATTACTTTGGTTTAATTCCTGTGAGAATTCCACTTGCATTAAATTAAAAAATCATCATTTATTGACTTGCACTGAGCAAAAAAAAATAGTAACAGATAACATAAAAGACACAGATAACATATATTAGACAATATTAGTTAGATTCACTATCCGTTTTTTTTCTTGGTGTGTATATGTGAATCAATGTTCAATATTTTGCAATCATGCAGTAGTAAATTATCATACTTAAATTATTCAATTACTACTGAATTACTAGTGAAATTGAAAAATTTCATTAACAACAATTTTTTTTTTTCGTTCTGTCAGTTAGTACTGAAGCTGGTGCTGAATATTTTGCACAGATGACAAACTTCAAGCTAAGTTGCTCGACCTTAGTCCTATGGGACTCGGAAAAACTTTTAACTAGATACATTGCCTATTACTGCTATGTCTTTTAACTCGTCGCTCAGCTCGCATGGCTTTTTATAATTTTCGATCCCGCCGAGTGTCATTTTCCAAGGCTATTCCTTTTTTAAAAGATCACATAGTATTAATAAAATATAATAACTATACATCATCCAAAGAAACTCCTGAAAAGAAACAAAAACTTTAAAGTTTTATGTTTGGAAAAGTGAGAATTTGAAAATTTATGATAATCAGTAATCATTTTGGCCTTATCCATCCATAAAATCTTCTAAATAAATTAAATAGATATTATTCAGAAATTCAGAATAATTTTCCATCAACCTTTTGAATATGACTGAATCATTAAGCAATCTAAAAGAATAAATAATCATACAACATTAACAAATAATAAAACTTCAGTTTCCCTACTTTCAAGGAAAGGTTTAATCTGATGACACCCATGCCCCAAATTAAAAGACGTGTACTAAAATTTTTCAAATAATTTATTTACAGTACCTTCGATTTTCAGTCATGGAACCTTCAATTTCTCAAATCACCACAAAACTTGCGTCTCCTCTTTTTCATTACTAGTTGTTGGTATCGCGATAAGCGAGTGTTTGGAGTTTATTTTGGTTTCATTGCATTTTTTTTAACTTTATTATAAACTGTCCTAATTTCACAAAAGTACGAGATGAAATATAGTAAAATTTTCTTTACTATGTTAGAGTTTTAATTTTATTATAAAATTTATTATTTTTTCATTTAATTAAACTATACATATTCAGATTATGTGCATATTAAAAAGCAAAAATACATATATGAGTTGTCAAGATTTTCTATCCCATTCAAATACTGTTCAGAAAAAGCACAGCAAGTTTTTTCGAGATTCTTCTTTGTCTTCGAGAATTGTGAACCGATAAAGTTGCAATGGTTAACATTTTCTCGTACGGTTCTCTTCAACAACCATTGAGATTACTGCCCTCTTGAGCTACATTCAACTTCGATTCGACTTTCTATCTTATTTCAATTTTAAACAGAAAGGACACAGCAAGTTTTGTGGGGGTTCTTCTTTGCGTTCGGAAATTACAAGCGTTTCGCGGTAGTATCGCGCAAAAACGGAAATCGTAAATTACGCTACATATGTCTTTTCCGAGAGTAACCACTTTGCCAAATCAGCAGACAGTCTCTATCACTCCAAACTATAAAGCTTTTTCATTCAAAAATTAACATTTTCGACGCATTTTCTTATTAATAACCTAAACCGTCGTATCCATCCATATCTCATCCTTTCTCTTGGAAAACAAAACGAAGCAGCAGCAATAAAAGTGCGCTAAAACAAAACAGACTCAGCTTTTGTGCAGAGCGCTAGTAAAATTTCCCAGTGTCTCTCTCGCTCGGTATATAAGGTTATGACTGCGCAGCGAAATAAAATTGATGTCAAGCAGGCGAAACATTAGAAGACAGAACGAAAAGAAAAAAAAGGGGGGGTGGGAGGTGGAGAAACAAGAAAAGCTCGTCCACCGAAGCTTTGCCGGGGATTTTTTACGCGAGCAGTCACCACGTCGCTATATGCACTTGGCCCTCATGCAAGTCAAATGTCGTTAAAGCATTCGTATATATGCTAATGTTGAAGGAAAGATAACTCTACCTCCGCTTAGCTGGCTGAATTTACATGATTCACGCCCACGAAGCCTATTGCTCGATCGCTTGCTCGCTCGATTGATTGGAATTAATTAATGCATTATCTTTGGATGAACGATGCTAGTCGACGGTTCGTAACGTAATGAGACCATGCAATATGGATAATTGAATTCGTCGGTGTCACAAATGAATTCGGCTTAGGGTGCGTTTAACGTTGCTCATGTCTCGCTCGCTTGAACGGCAGAAATTTGATTTGATAGCTCTCCCACGGGAATTGTTGCATTCTCCGAAATAAACAAGCTCGCTAAATTTCCGATGACGATGGAAATACGCTTGTTGGGTCAATACCAATTGCAGAGCTTTATTTTATTCGAACTCACTGATTGGTAGCGCGATTCAATTTGGAAGGACAGTTTTGAATTCTGGGCAATCAATTTGTTTTATTTTTTTATTTTTTTTTGCTTTGACTACATTAAAGTTACGTTACGGATCAGTTGCTGTACGATATCGCAAATTCCATTATTCATAATCACTAATTACACTGTGATAGCTAATATGCATGCGTCTATCAATGCTTCATACGTTGCTTTACGTCAACACGTCTCTTGCAGTTACCAGGTCAGTCGCTGGATGATGGAATGATTAATGGTTCGACGTTAAAGCTGGCGATCGACGCTGTCATGTTAACGACATTGACAATGATGCCAAGTTGATTTTTGTTGTTCAATATCAATTAAGGTACGATGATGTTGCGCAGAGTGGACACCGGTTACGCAGACTAGTGAGTTTCGTAGGAACTTTACATCAATCAAATATTAGTCTCATGGATTTCGATAAAAAAAATGTTATAAGGAGCGAAAATGAAATATCAGATTGGAACTTTTCCGCGCCGAATAATTCATACTGTATTAACACTTATTTATTTTCAATAACGTTACCACTTGTAAAAGAATTGAAATAATAAACATACAATTCACCAAGAACACATCCATTTACCCAATTTTGTATTTCGTGCGCAGCTCTCAAGAACTCTAAGTCAACGCAACCGCATCCGTTGCATTAAGGGGTAAAATTCGGCTAGACGCAAAGAAGTCACTCGACGGGAAGTAAGTAAGTGGCGCGAGAATTAGGTAGAAAGCCGCGAGTGCAATTAAGATCTGCGCAGGGATCGCGCCGAGCGAGGGAGCCGAGCGCCTGCTGCATTTTCCGCGACGCTAATTACAAGGCCCAGCCAGCGATAAATTGCCTTTGCCAAGGAGCTGGCGCGAAATGTCGTGTGCACGCGAAAAGTCTGTGTACAATGCAGCCAGTGCAGCCAACTGTTTGTTCTATTTGGATTTCGACGACTGGAAAGTAAGCGAGTTAAGGAAGTGGCATTGGCTGTGAAGTGTGATTACACGAATAACCCTCACTTTGTTAAACATGATTACATTGGATAAACGAACATTAAAATAATACGTTTGCGTTTGTTTCATGTTTTTCTTGAAAAATTGTAAAAATCGAACGAAACTTTACTCGAGCCACACATTTACTGATTAAAAATTATCAGTCATCGAAATCGCGTCCTCGAATATACGCACCGAGAGATATCAACCCTTTGGCAAAGTCCACCACCACATCGATAACTCTCTGCATGTATCGACGATGATATATTTGTGCACGAAAGTCGAAACGACAGAAATAGAAGCAAACACGTATAGCATCTCTAATCCAGCCGCGTGTAGTTTCAAAAGCAGCACGTATAGCGCGTCAATACTCTACCGACACGCTAGTGAGAGAGAGAGAGAGAGTTAGAGAGAGAGAGAGAGAGAGAGAGAGAGAGAGAGAGAGAGAGAAGCTCGTGCTAAAGAGTAAAAGCTCGAAATATTTAATGCGCATCGCTCTGCTGCGCTATTCAGCTGAAATATTGATGCCAAGCATTTACTGTAATGGCTGGAAACACGACGACGTCGAGTTCCCCTTTAGCTTGTGCAGATTGTAGCCTTTGATTTGTACGCGTTCTCTCTCTCTCTCTCTCTCTCTCTCTCTCTCTCTCTCTCTCTCTCTCTCTCTGTCTCTCTCTCCCTCGCTCTCGAAAAGGTACGTATCTGTGCTATTGGTGGGCGGAGACAGATCGCTATCTCTGCGGAAATGTTTGCGAGCGGAGATTTTTTTCTAACGTTAGCGCCGAGTTTTAAAAATACTTCGAAGGCTGTGAATATTTACCGACACTTGACGATACTTTTTCCTCATGTGAAGAGGAAAAATGAATATTAGTTTTTTTTATATCTAAACTAACGCGGTTTAGCTTATTTTAGCAATATGAGAAACAAGTATCAATTATATTACAATTAAAATTTATTTGGAAAGTCTTATTTCGAGCAATGAATTTAAATTTAACAACATAATCCAAATTGATTTTTTTTTTTCAAAATTACTAAAATTAATAGTTAGAAATAAGTATGTCAAAATTCGTATGAATTTTGAATCTTATCAGTATTTGATCATTAACTGTAACGTATGAATACAGAAAGTTTTGAAACTAAGCCAAGATTTATGTAAAGTTGCGCGAAATCAAGCCACCAGTTCGAGCGCTACTGGAGAGTCATTTGATTGCACTTTCAGGTTTATCAAATCTAATTACGAGCAGCGTTAGATAAGTGAATTCATATTAGCTGTTATCGATCTCTAGTGGTTACGCATGTACATTCTCGTAATTAATTAATTATCGACTAAGCTCAATTTAGTTTTACATGGTTATCCACTCAGTTAACATCCTACATGTTTATACTGTAATACGAGGTCATGAGGTTGCTCTCGAGGTATTTAGTGTCATGGAATATTTAGCTAATTTTCAAACAAATTAATATCAAAAAATTTTATTGTTTCATGAATTTCTTCTTATTCTAATCTAAGTCATAGAGTTTTTCAACTTTTAATAGTAGTCATTACTTTTTTTTATAGAGTATATATTCTGAAAAGTGAACTATACAAAAACGGAAGAACATGTACTTCCTCCCCTCTTATCTTCCAAAATATAATGTAAAAACAATGCCTCAGTCGTAATAAAAATAAAAACATTCTATCAAAACTGTAACTACTCAATCAAAAGTGTTATTCTATAGAGTTGTCATTATGCCAAATTAACTAACATAACCATTAATGATCATTTTTTTAAATATATTGCAAGTATATGAATGTTACGATGTTCACTTGCTCTTCCGAAAATGATCCATTTAAAATACATTTGAAAAGTACTTGATATTAAATTTAAAATAATTTTTACATTTTCTGTTTCAGGTAAGCATTCGTCATTCCAAACATCAGTTTCCCAAGTGTAACGATTTCTTCTGGTAAGTAATTGAAATTTCAAAAAGTGTGCAAAAAAAAAAAAAAATTCGAATAAATTGGCAAAAAAAATGAATGGCACAAAGAACTTTTCATTTTCACCTGTGCTCGCTCATTAAATAAACCCAAACAAACAGTGGGATCCGAGTATATTGAGCCGCGCGCACATTTATCATCTTAATTAATTACGACGGCGAAGAATCACTCGAGCCAAGTTCTCGAGTGGCCCCCTCCCCTCTCATAAATAAGTCGCAGCTGTGGAGTTTTAATTATTGTGAGCGCACGCGATTTAATTATGCAAATCGCAGTCGCTGTGTGCGTAACCAATATTTGCTTGCTAGAGCGTTGTTTATTTGGCGGAAGACTCATTATAACCCAGTCTATTTTCTTTCAGCCTTGATGGACTTCGTTTACGAAAGTTTGCTAACATTTCATAAAATGCAAGAATTATCTCTCCGTTCTTAAAACTTCAGTAGATTTATATGTTTTTATTCACGAATATGATGTTATTTATGTGCTAAAAAAAATACTTCCACAAAACGAATTATGAAACGTTTATTGTTACCATCCAATTTGATCAATATGATTTAAAGAGTGTGTCCATGAGTTAATTTTTACAAAAAGCTTTATTTGAACTTCATTACAATTTTAGAATGTTTACAAGATAAATTTAAACAGAAAAATTTAAACATTACATAAATTATTTAAAGAAAAACAGAGATAAATAAAGATATAAAAGGTTATTTAGTAGTTGCAAATACAAAAGGTAAAATTTAGACTATTATGCGCAGACACGAAAAGTAAAGTTTAGGCTGGAATGTAGATCAAATACCCGTGCCTTACTTTTCGTGGTTCTAAAGTCCAAGCTAAGGGTGCTCTTTGTTGCTGACGACGCGCTTCATAATCTTCGCGAATTGGCATTCTGGATCAGGACCTTCACATCCAATACGATCAATTCCCTCTCTCTCTCTCTCTCTCTCTCTCTCTCTCTCGCTATTGTCGGCTTTGATCAACCACAAAGCCACATGACTGCGTTTGAGAGTTTCAATTAATTTGCTTTATACCTGTCGGCTATGTTGTATTTGACTTAATCAATCGGCTGAATAGGAAATACGTTCTCATGTAGATGATGAAGTTTGGAAATCATTCAATTGTAAATATCCATTTTCTGAAGGAATTATTGTTCAAAAAGTTTAACTTATACTCAAGAAGCATTTTTTTTTCTATCAAATCAAAAATATCAATTTCTACAATTTTATCTATATTTATTCAATATAAAACACGAAATTGTTAATAATGATAACCCTGATAAGGTATAGTAGCATTTGATGCGCTTTTCTGAGCAATTTCATGTTTAAAGCCGGATGGATATTGTGAACGACGTGCGCAAAGTTCAGTCACGCGCTAATTGTTAGCTTGCATGTTTAATCATTGCACGCACGAGAGAGTGAGATGAAGAGAAAAGAGAAAGGCAGAATAGGACGAGTTGAAGCCGATTGATTTATGACCGCGAAACTGTGCGACACGCTAAGCGTTCTTGTCGATTTTACCGCTCTAATGGCTCCAATGACAGAAATAATTAACCATTCGCTCGCACTCGGATAATGGATTTGAGCGCCCCGTATACAGGATCATTCGGAATGTCGGGTGTTGATGCTTGTTGGGCCATTGCGAAATTGAGCTCTTGATTGGAATCAACATGATGTTTGTACTATCGGATTGTCGATTTAACATGCCAGATATATTAATTTAGTTGTTCCATGTTGTTTTTCCTGTGATTTTCATCGATCTTTTATTCAAATACCAATCAATAAAATATTCAAAAATGGTTGATATTTTGTTGTATGCTCTCATATATGATTTGTTAAAAATATAGATATATTTTGATGAATATTAATTGCTTACTTTAAAATCATAAACAATAAATAAAAACTCAACAAACATTACCATTTCTTGTTTGAGCTTGGACATCAGATTCCATAGGAAAACTAGGTATGAACATACACACACAGTGGGTCGGCGCATAGATCAACCGATAAAGCGAACGAAGCGAGGCAGATAATTCTCTCGACCCTTAAACCTACCCCCTCCACTTCTCTCTCTCTCTCTCTCTCTCGCACTGTGCTCTACACACGCGGCTGTTCCCTCAATCACGACATATATGTTCGTGTATGCATCGGCGCGCGATGCGCAAGGGATGTTACCAATTATTGCTAACTACTGCGGCGTTGATGAGATATGCTACCTTTCTCCCTTCTACCTTCCTTCCTCTCCCCTTTTGCTCCAGGTGGTGGGGTTATAGAGCATTGTGATGTATGTTCGGTTACTCGATCTTCATATTCTCCGACTGTATGATGGCCTATATAGCTCCAGCTTTGCCTATATGATTTAATGTGATTCTGATTTGTATCGTCAATGCTGCCGAGCGCGTTTTTTTTTTCGAGTCGTTATTTTAGATAAAAAATCAATATTTTGATTTATTATTTAAGTGAAGAAAAATGATGATTTTTTTTCAATACACGAATGCGTGCAGATTTTATTGATCGTGAAATTTACATTTACTTACAGATAATACCAAGATCAAGGGATTTATATGTCGGATATAAAAAGAGCAAAAAAGCATATTCACTCGAAATTTGCAACGTTGTTCAATCATGCAGCGCATCGGGTACTCCATATGGTAATCGTGCCCTGATTTATTTATGCAGTAATACTCGCAGTGACTTTAACTACTGTAAAAAAAAATAAATAAATAAAAAAGAGGAGGATAACTTTTTTTGCGACATTTTTACAGTTTCTCTCTGGCCCTCTGTGCGAATTCGCTCATACAGCTTTAAATACAAGTAAATATATACACATGCAATAATTGCGCGACGTCCTCTTTCTCTCTCTCTCTCTCTCTCTGCCTCTCTCTCTCTCTCTCTCTCTCTCTCGGCGGCGGCGGCTTTACACGGTTTAAACTTGTCAGGAAGTTCATGCATGAATGCTCGCTCGCTTGGCTTTGAATTCAGCGGGCGCTTTTTACTTGCGTCTCTCGGACTAAATGTAAATGTACATTGATTTAGGAGTTGGCTATTTTAGCGGACTTCCCATACTGAAAATTCATGCGCTAAGAGAGTTTGTGTTTATTATTAAGTTTCAGCTATTTTCTGACGAAGCCAGCCAGTACAGCAGTTAAATTTTAGTAGTGTTTCGTCGATTTTACATGTACCTAGATTAGATTTTGACATAAAATTCAATCATTTGAATCATATTGTTAAGAAACTCACTGATAAGAAAACAAATAATCCACCACTTTTCCTACCATCAAACGCATGTACGCAATGATAAAATTGTGTTTTCGATTCTCCTTCTTTCGCTCTCGGTTCATCTCGTAGGAGGAATCCTCGACTCGTAAAAGCCAACGAGGAAAATGAATTAACCCTCGGCTACAAATCACGCTACAAAGAGAGACTACAACGAATTAAAACCGCTCTTGCGCAGCCAAGATTGAAGACTTCCGAGAAGTCGAGTTTATTTACCAGCCTGCAAGAGCGATGCGGCAAAGCGCAGTTCATTCGACGCGCGGCCTTCGGGAAATTCGAAACAATCAAATTTTCTCCACTTCCTTTTCTCTCTCTCTCTCTCTCTCTCTCTCTCTCTGCCTCACTTTTTTCTCTCTCTTTCCCGACGAGCTGTAACGCTTGTTTTGTGCCGGAGTTTATTGAATTATCTTATTTCGAGAAGCGCTGTTGCAGTAACAAAGTTTTTATGAATCTCTTCCACCCTTGTCGGTTCATTTTGAACGAAACTCGTTGAAATCTCATTTTATTGTAGAGCCGTTATTTCGCAAATCTTGCACGGGGCAGTTCTGATTTAATAGTTTGATAGTTCCACACGTATTCTTCTTGAAGCAATTGAGTTGTTTGTTTTTCCAATTGAGATAGCTAGCTGGAGTTGAACAGTGAAAATTGAAACTTTTCTTCATTGTTGTGTAAAAATCGTATTCATAAAAATAGCGTGATAAAACATTTTTTATTTTAGAATACTCTACAAAAGCTTTGATTTTATGTCTTATTATCTAGAAAATTGTAAATATTTATTGAAAAAGTTTAAAATTGTGTGCGATTCTGAATACCAGAGTGAACGAAAAACATTTATGAGCACTCATTTTTTCGCTAGGAATTACACTAAAACACAAGTAGAGCACTTTTTTTTAATAATCTCATTCTTTCATGTTTTAAAATTTGTTTTTCCATAGTTTTTACAAAACGTCTTAAAGAAAACTGGGAAGATCATTTTTGGAAACATGACAAAAAAAATAAAGTTCATTCTTTTTTCCATCAAAATTTTATTCGTGTAAGCACTCATGTAAGCAACCGATGACAGATAAACTTTCACAAATTACTTTTACACGAGTGTGAAACTCGAGTTAGATTAAATTAACATCCGATATTTCCAAAAGTTGATCCATCCGCTAGAGGTGCCGCAGCGCATAACATTTAAACTATTCAAAGTGTCTCGCGTCCTTCACACAGGGCGTCTTCTAAGCGCGTCAAGTTTCCAAATTTCCTGGGCGCCGCGAAAGGGATAAAAGACCACGTAACGTTTCAACCCCTTTGCTCGCGTATCGCCTCTGGGTGCTAATGGTCTATTTCAAAGTGAAACTTAGGGCGCAAAATTAGTGAAAGCTCTCCGGGGAATATAGCTCGCGTATACTTTAGAAGAAAATTAACGCGAAAATGAGAGACGAATGAAATTAGCTCGTTCAAATGTTTACTTTTATCGTATTTACCCTCGACGCGTTTGATCAAATATGTAGAATTTCCCAAATGACGGTCTATTATTGTCATAATCGATCGATTATCGATACGTAAATACTGAAAATATTCAACCTTTACACTCTCACATCTCACGGTTTATTAACATCTGTTACCGCATCTGCAGTTCACTTAATAGTATAGGCTCATGAAAGTCCCAAGTCTTCGGTGGCGCGCGGTGCCAAGCTCATTAAAGCCTCGTTTAATAAAGTACAATCGTTTACTCAAGCGACGGGATATAGCGCGCCGCTCGCATTGATTAAATTCATAAACTATGCTGGATTACAGCTTTATGAACCCCCCAAAAATTGTATATAATACATTTATAGGAGTTAGGCAGCGCACAGACTGCGAGTACGAGCGCGGCAACTGCAAGTGTAACCTAAGATTTCGTTAGTTAACACACTCGAGCGCGCACGCCAACAGTTGGAATTTACGACTCGTTCCTTCGGCCAAACTGCGGGTTTATATAGTGGCGCGCACACCTACTTGGATAATCGCGCTAATTTGATTGTACGGAACGAATTCATCGACTATCTGGTAAAGGATTTTTAAAGATTTTGTTTGTAAATAAATTTGATGAAATAATTTTATTCTGCTGTATTGGTTTTGTCAAAAAAGTAATATAAATAACATTTATATTTACAAATCTCATATTTTTTCAACGTAGTTCTACTTTCTAAACATATTTCAAATGAAAACTGAGAGAATCGATGAGGATAAGTTTCATAATTGGGTCATATATAACGATTGCAAGGTCTCTCAGCTATTTAATGTCACTGGGAATATCGGGCACGCGGCACGCTAACTAGCGGAGCCTCAAGAATGAGAATTGTTTGCGTCAACTCGCCTCGCTAATTGATGCCACGTCAATACAAATCGAGATAAACTAACCTAGTTTTCAGTTTTTCGATAATTTTTATTGCCATCGATGTACAGAAATGTGCTTGTATAGTTCTTCTAAATTTTTATGTACTTAATATTAATAACATCGGACGATATATTTTTTAAGACTCGTATTTGCGAAAATATCCTCTCTCGTCTGTTATTTAATACACATTCGCAATTTAAAAATAGAAAGATAAATAAAGGCTCTGGTGATATTTCCATTCCTAATGTTCATGGAGCCGTGCATCACACGAGGGCCATGACTAGTGACTTTGCCAATTCATAATTTCGGAACTCAATAAAATAACCCGACGAAACTCGCTGTGGACCTTTTATGTAGCATTAGAATACGATAGAAAGTCGAATCAGAGTTCGCCGGAGCTCGAGAGGGCAGCCATCTCAGTGTTTGTTGAAAAAGACCGAAGTGATAATTTTGACCACTGCAACTTTATCGGTTCGTAATTTCTGAACGCAATAAAATATCCAAGCGAAACTCACTGTGGCCCTTCTGCACAGTATTAGAATATGATATAAATATGATAGAAAGTCAAATCAGTTTTCGCCGGAGCTAGAGAGAGCGGCAATCTCAATGGTTGAAGAAAGCACCACGCATGAAAGTTTTGTATGCTCTACTTAACATATAAATAATCTAAATACATGTAGTTTAAATAATTTAAAGATTAATAAATGTAACAAAGTTAAAACTCTAACATAGTTAAGAAAATTCAACGTGATGGCAGTTCGCATCTTTGTAAAGTTAGGACATTTTTTAATATAATTAAAAGAAAATAATTCAAAGAATCAAAAAAAAAAAATATTCCAAAAGGGCGCGCAAAGTAAGCGCGATGCCAACGACTGGTAATAACTATTTCGATGCCCCCCTTTGGCATTTATACCTTTGCCATTTATATGGTTTAGTCTTCCACACTAATACTGCATCGGCATACTCTACACACTTTGTTAATTTCATCGATCCATCAACTTATTTCAGCATTAAATAATTGTTATCTAAGTGGAGGTGCCGAATCATTAGACACCTTCACCATTAGGTCAAATTTACGCAACCCAATTATCATTAGGCACTCGGATGCCTAATGATTCCGCACTTTTTTTGTCACTGTAATATTTGTGGAAAATTGACATATTGGTTCAATTCAACATTTCACCCTTTCCTTTTTAAATTTGATTTTTTTGTTCAGGAACCATATGCGTCCAACGAGTAAATTAAACTTGGGGTAGATACGACTCAGCAGCTCATTAAAAGCTATCGCGACAAATCACCATCAGCAGGCGTGTCCCTCGGCAATTTTTGTTTTCGCGCGCCAGCTGCGTGCGCGTGCATAAAAGGGAAAAGAGAGAGAGAGAGAGAGAGAGAGAGAGAGAGAGAGAAGGAGGGAGAGAAGCGACTGTCGGCGTTGGACTTTAAAAGTTCGGTAATTGCCGAGGACACGTCCGCCCGTTAAAATCGAGCTCACACCGCAGCCTTTGCGGTCCGCTCGCCTCTGAAAGTCAGCATATTTCAGGCCGATCTAGCAACGAGAGCTTTTTTTCCGTCCCTCACTTCAGACTATTTTTCTCGTTTCACCCTTTGCTCCTGTCCTTCGCTACGCTCGCGCTCGTGATGTCGGATCTGATACATGCTAATGTTTCTTTTTTGTTGGCTCTTGAAGTTTTGTTATTCTTGCTGTAGCAAAAGTAAACGTTGATGAAACTGTAACTATTGTTTTACTATCATTGCAATAAATAATAATAAGATTGCCAAAAACAATAGACTAGAACGTCAAAAAATACGTCTTATGCAAAAAGTACAACGTTTCGTATCATGTAAAAAGTACATTTCGTTTCCACGATATTTTTCTTTGCTGTAAATAATTCTTCAAATCCCGATAAAAGTTGAAACTTCTAAGTATATTGGAAAAATGACAATCAATTGCATGTCCGTTATAAAATATCGATAATCTATACGTACAGAGTTACAGCGAGATACCGCCTCGGTTTTTATTATATCATCAAAGTATTGTGAGAAAATGTTTAAAAAAAGGAAATACAATAGACAACATTCAATGAAGTTTTTCAGAGTATTCTTGTTTCTATAAAAACTTGGATTATTGATTCGTTAGACTCCTATCTTGATTTATTATTGTTCTAACTTCTAGCAAATAAAGATAAAAATGTATTTTATTGATCCTTCTACAGGAAGGAATTAATAAATGGTTATTTTTCTTGAATTCCTGAAATCATAATATACGCAATTGAACTTACGAATCTGTTGCATTTCATTTTACAGTCGTTGCTCACGGCATGTCGTGACATTTGAATATCTTGAGCGATCGATTCTTCCTTTCAACTTACATTCACATAACTCGATTGTTCATTTCTTTCATTATTTGCGATTCTTCTTCCGTGGATACATGTCATCGTCGTGCATTCACTGTCGTTCGAGTTAGCCAACGTGATACTTATACATTACTTTACTATAATTAGTATGATATCTATAAATAATTACAGCTCTCAACTTTGCAGCAACCAAATGAAGAACTCTTAAGTTGGAAAATTGTAGTTTCAAAATGCAGTTTGATAAATTAAAAATTTCAAAACTCTCCTCATTAATTCCAAGGTTGTTTGCACGTTCCGTGCAAATGTATTTCACACAATAAGTCAAGAGAAATTACCCTAGCTGTATAGAAAAAATGAACAAGATTTTGACGTTACGCCAACTTACTGCGCTTTATGGGAAAAGTTCAGGTAAACATAAAAAGTTTTCTTTTATATCGGTGTATCTTTCACTCCCTTGGAAATTTTCCTCTCACACCGCCGGCCTTGGCTTTTATTCACTTCCTTCATGTCTTCTCACCCTCTCTCTTTTCAATTTCATACACGTCAACAAAAAAGAAGTCACTGTATCTGAAAATGAAACAGAGTTTGGATTTTTTTCTTTCAGTTTATATTATATGAAATAAACGATCAGCGTAAAAAAGTTGTTATTAAAATATATTTTCCAAAAGCAGTTGCTAACTTATTTATTTTGAGTTAATCAACTTTAATGTATGTAAAAAAGAAGCATTACCAGGAGTGACATTTAACGGTAGCACGAAAAAAAATTGACCTTCTTTGAAGCTCAACTTCCGCCAATAAACCCTTTTTTCCATCACCATTTTTTGCCTTTTTTGCCCGGGGCTAAGGTAAACAAACAAACTAAGCGATCGAATGTCAAAGCAGTCGATTCCAGCGCCGTGTTTTTCATGCTTACCTTTATATACACGAGGTGCGACAAAACAGGGCTGGTGGTGTCTTGCCACTGAGCCGTTAATTCGCCTCTGTGGATAAGCTTTGTGTGTAAAAGCTTTTGATGTGGGAAAAGTGTCTACGTGCGGGTACTTGAATAATTAATAGTGGAACTTTCTTTTTAGAAGATTAAAAAAATTCTAATATGTAATTTGCAAATTGAATCTTTATTTGATGATACGAAAATATTTAAAACGTCAAATTTACAATGACTTGATATATAAAAAATTTCAATATACTTTGAAGAATTGATTCCTTAATATAATTTTAAATTCATGAATTGAAAAAAATTTTCAAGAAAAAAAATACAGAATAAAGATCTTAATAAACTAAAAAGTATATATAGTGCTTGCTTTTATCTGGTACGAGATTCTGTTAGCCGATCAATTTTGCAAAAAGGTTTGCGAGACGAGAAAAGAGCAAACCGTAAGGAGAAGAAAAAAAAAAACTAAAAGAAGTACGCTTGTTTCGGAATAAACAGATAGCCCCGATCACATCCTGAATACGAAGCAGCGAGTCGCTTTCGTCGTCTCATCGTATAGAAATGTTACCCTCCCCCAGTGTCGTTTTCGCATGTGCGCCGCGGCGCGGCGTCTGTTACTGTGTGTTTATTCGAAGCGCGCTCTTTTGAGGGAATGAACGGCGGGGAAAATAGCTGCGTTTGCGGATCTTTTATTCGAAATAATATTTGGATCTTCTGCCTTGAGAATTTTCTATGAAGCTATATCGCATGAAGAATTCTCGAAGATGTCGACGAATAAAGCTTCTGAGTTAGGTTTCTGTAAAAAATATTCTGTGACTTTTATTCGGATTAGATTTTATATTTCTTATCTATCTTTTTTTTTTATCATTTTTAAACAAGCAACAGAGTATATAAGATAAACTTGTTCAAATCATACGGATTACAATAATTATGTAATTATCCATCCCGTGCAGTTACAATAGCGAGATTACATTCGCTAAACATTTCTCTTTCATCTGATTATTTTTTTTCATCACACATCCAATTTTCGCGTCCCCCGCCTCTCTTACCACAGATCGTTGGTTTTCATCTTGCAAGCCAGCGCGCCGCCTTTGCTTTTCCTTCGCCGTAAAACTCACGGGATTATGACGGGAAGCCGAATCGCATTACGCGAGGGAAGGGGGGGGGGGGGGTGGAGTAGGATCCAAGACCAGCGGTAAGCGGGAGATTTGAAATGTCATTAAATTCCAACGGCGTCGCGTTCTGTTTTCCTTCTACGTCAAGTGATTCTGAAGGACTTCATAGTCTCTCTCTTTCTCTCTTTCTGCTTCATGGACTTCGGTTATATATACTCTTATGATACTCAGCGACAACGTTTGAGAACTAAAAACTAATGATGGATAATTTTAAATAATTGACTTACGAATGATGTTTCAGTGAACTATCGTAGTCTAGATTTAAAAACCCAACAATCAAATATAAACACTAACACCATCAACAAATATTTATAATTTCAAACCACGAGCTTTCAGACAGATATCCGTCGAACACAGCTCGAAACATCAGTCGAGAGTTACTGCATTTTGTGCCATGGCAAGCAGCAAGTAGCAACGATCTTGAACTCACACGAAGGAGAAACGGGAGATTCGAGGATATCCTCTTTCTGGCGCTCGAGAGCTGGATTAAATTCGCGGCAGAGCAGTGTGTGTATGTGTCGCTCGCGCGAGCTTCGCATGAATATGGAAAGCCTCGTTACTATATACCGTCTCTCTCTCTCTCTCTCTCTCTCTCTCTCTCTCTTCTCCCCTATGTGTGTGTATGTCTACTAGATCGTGTGTGCGCAGTCTTCGCTTCTCGAGAGCCTTTCGGCTGGCTGTTGGTTTTACCGTTTAACGCCGAGTCACACCGTAAATTTCGCCGCGCGAGAGCTTGCCTCGGCTTCCGTTTTCTCAGTCGACCCAAAGAGTAGCACCTACCGACGTTATATGTATAATATATATGTGTATAATATACATATATATACTTCGACCGCTTGACTATAACTAACTCATGCTCGCGATTGCTCAGTTTTGAAATAGTTTTTATTATTTTACAATGAATGTATTGAATATGTATTTTTGACCGCCCAGTTAATCTTCAGCTCTTTCAACTTCAAAATTTTTAATGAATATATTTTACAAGTGTTTAAAAATTCATTGCATTTTTACATTTTTGGTTGTAACATTCATTTTAGCTTTTGAAAATGATGAATATGTATATTTTCATATATAGAACATAAAAGATATGTTTTCGCAAAATTTAAAAATTTTCAAATTCGAGTACAAATGCGGTAATTTGAATTGTATGTAATATTAAACGCCGACCGTAATAAATTTCATTCAATGAAACCTACCATTTTTCTCCCGTCCGATCCTCGATTTGTTAGGCTATCCGCACGAGGCACACAGAATTATGAATAAATCCACAACGAGTTTGATACACGCGACGAGCAAAAAAAAAAAAAGAAGAGAGTGAGAGAGACGCAAAAGTTTTTGCTCGAGGGAGAGGGCAGAAAACGCAATTCGTAACGAGGTGATTCAGCGAGCGAAGCTCGCCGTCGCTTGATTCCTCTCGTACAAAGGTTCAACGGGACAATGAAGCTTTAAGCTCCACTTAATCTTCTTCAAATCCGCGACAAACACAAAATTCCGGCTTGTCGCCGCACTTGCACGCAAATGGATTTGCGTGTTTTATCGTTTCGCGATGAGCAAAGTTTGATTGTGCACTGAATTCATGTCTCCCTCCCCCATCTCTCCCCCCTCCCTCGAGTACATCACCGACATGGAGTCATTAAAAAGTTTGTTGCAAAGAATATTTCACTGCGGCTTTTCAATTGATGCAATTAGCTGATAACACAAACGAATGTGTCTGCGGTATCGTGAAACACGTGAGTCAACGTATTTTTGAATTAAACAATTCAATATCAAGTTATGATACTGAATATTAAAAAAGAATCAGTTTTATTTATTCGTTGCATCTAAATTTAATGTACACAGAAACAAAGGAACTAGAAACTTAAATATATTCTTATGGAGTGCCACATCCACTTCGAATCGACTTCGTAATGATATAATCAGCATATGCATTTTGCCCTCCTTTTCTTGTATAAAAGGGGATCGTCCCATTACCGCGCATCTCCGCTCGAAAGCTTCTTCTCAAGTATCCTTTTGACACCTGAGCTCGGCTGCCGTTGTTAAGCTCGCGCTCGCGTCGAGTGTTATTAAGATGAAAAAAAAGGAGCAGCGGCGCGTTATTAAATAGCTCGGCTTGAGCGGCGAATTGAAAATATTTCAAGGCTTTGCGCGCGAAATTGCGAGGGGGAAGAGTAGCGAGAGATGATCGCGTATAATAGTAGCAAAAATTGAGTCACTTTGCGAGACTTTGTTATGTGCTCTTTTCGAAAAGTATGAAAAGACGGCGTTTTATATACGTAAGATCGTGTACGTGTTACTGAGTATTGTAATTATGTACACATGAAAAAGCGTCTTTCAAATTTTGTTTGCTTCGAAGCAAATAAAGTGGTCAAACCTGATTTTAGTCAGACATATTATCAACGTTTTGGAATAATATCAACAACTCAAATCTAATTATGGATTATTTAAAGTTATAATCAATTGTCACGTCAATATTTTTCATTATACCCAAAACTGGGAATAGAGTTGAGCTTCGAAATAAATTTCAAAAAGTACACGTGAACTCAGACTCGATGCAATTGATTCGATCTCGACGATTTTGCGTAAATGTACACTCAATGGTTACCGTAATCGAGAAATATAAAGGGCGTTGAATTAACTGAACAGCAACTTCAAGCGATATAAAAGAAATATCTCGTGCCGCAATAAAAAAAATAGAAGCTCCTATTTCCCGTAAAGTGAGCTTTTATTTCTCAATGTCGGCGGAGCGGTTTGTGCGAGAGGGTGTGTATGAATTTTTCCTTCTTTATTTTTTTCTTCCCGCTACTCAAACCTTATATCTCGATTTATTTTTTTTTCTATTTTTTTCGGCTGTCGCGCGTGGAAACGAAGATGACGTGTGGGGGAGATGATCTTGTCTCTTGTTTACATTTATAAGAGACGCGCTAGGACTTATTTTTCGGGACGCACCGAGCACGTTTGCGTAGTTTTCTCGCACCCGGACGTGAGCAAACAAGGAATAGAAATTTAGAATTTGTTTGCTCGGAAAATTCCGAGGCGCTATACTAGCGGTCGACGAGCGCGATACTCATTATTTTTTTTTATATTTGAAAATATCAGCTTGTTAAAATCTATCTATCACGATATCTAAATATCAACGAAAGATTACGCTAAGCAAAGGTCCAGAAAATCTTATGAAAATATTAATCAAACAGCGATTAAGTACTGGCGACCTTAGTTAGCAAAAAAAAAAAAAAAAAAAAAAAAAAAAAATCAGCGACAACAAAAAAAAGGAGCCGAAACGAAACAAAAGCTCGTAGTGAACGTAGGGTGAATAACTTAAGGCATCGCGTTTCTAACTCCCCGGAGGAATCCGCGTGGCTGCGCCGCTTAAGATCGGTGCGCAACTTTTTTAACCTCGCGCACGACGCGACGCGACGAGGGTGCATTTTTAAGCGTGCTCCTGCGCCAGCGACGACGTCTGGCTTGTGTTTATCGTCAGCGAGAGAGAAAGAGAGAACGGACTTGTGTGTCTTTCATTTTCATGGGATTTGTTCACGGGGAGACTGAGTAAATTATCATAGTAATGGAAAGTTAACAGGTATAATTGTAAGTGTCAGAAACGTTTTCTCTCTTTCAATGAAAAATATTTGTACGGCACGGAGGTTGTCAGAAAAGCTATGAATAGTTGATGTTGCGCGAGCGACAGTTTCACTTTATTATCGAGACAGATTTACGTGACTCACTTTCGAGATCTGACGAGATTCTGATGAATTTTCCGAATGGAAGGGGAAAAAAATCATATTTTCGTATTTCGCGATAGAAAAAAAAGTGCATTGAGTTCAAAAGAGCTATGAAAAATTTTATTGAGCCTATGAATTTATAGAGCTTACAAGAATGTTCCCTGACGAAAATCAACACGTCATATGCTGGGAAAACTTCTCCACATTCATATAACCAACTTGCGAACTCCATCGTATAGTCGTATACATATATATATTCGCGACATATGCGCAAAGGCAAAGGAAAGAAAGCGAGGTGGAAGGAGGTATATACGGGGAGAACGAACCTAATGGGGAGAACTTCCCGAGTTTTCCTTTAGCCCCGCGGCGGCACCGGAAATTTGACGAAAGCGATATTGCCGGCTGTCGATGGGGAAATACGAGAGCTTTTGCACGAGAGAGAGCTCTCTTTTATTTTTTCATTTTCGTGCACAACGAGTACACCTCTCTCTCTCTCTCTCTCTCTCTCTCTCTCTCTCTCTCTCTCTCTCTCTCTCTCTCTCTCGCTCTCTCGACGCGAGCGAGCGAGAGAATGCAAGGAAATAAACGAAAACGTAATTGTAATTCAATATCGAATGGCTGTGTGTTCACCCTTTTCTTCCTTTTTTTTTTTGCTTTCGCTCGTTTACAGAGGTTTTCGTTTGAATTAGAAGTGGCGATATTGGAATAGTGGGGCTTGGAATTGCCGTTTTTAACGAGTGGCTCGCAAGTATTTATATTTCGTTTTTCCGAAGGAGATTTTTTAATGAATCAACATCAAGTACTATAAATATTTGTTCGACGTTGAAATTTAATGAACAGAAATTTTAAATGATTAAACTTGGTGTTTTCCCGTACAAAATAAACCAAACAGCTTTTTGTATTCTTGAAAAATAATCAGGCGAAGTACACGCGGTAAAAAGAAGAATTAATATAATTGACCTAAGAAAACACGAAACATTAATAAAAGATACACAGTACTCCGAAGAAAAAAGGTTTCAACACAAGTGCTATGGTTGTTTTTCTCGTGTAAAACAAGAGTCACGCAGCTTCTTCAGAGTAAAATAAAATAAAGAATCTTAGACCCTTTTTCTTACTCGCCATTTACCAGGCACTGACCATTTCAACAAGTCGCCCTTCGATTTTTCCAATCCCTTTGGCTTGTCCTGCGGCGATATCGCCTCTCGAGAGGACACTCCATCAGTGAAGCAGCAAGAATGGAGAAAAAAAAGGGACGCTACCTACCGTGCCTTTTATGTATAACCTCTTCTCGCGTATTCGGGAAGCCGCCGATAAGAGTTTTTGCCGCGCGCAGCCTCTCCGCTCGGGCTCCAAAGAAAAATATTGATATAGTCTCTTTCGAATCGCGCGCGTCGAGAGCAATCGAGAGGATAGCCTCAAACATTTTCTAGTTGAATGACAGGCAGCTCCTGTGTGGGGATTTTTTTTCTCGCTCTCGATACTTTTCGATTCATATACCAAGGAAATTGACGAAATGTTGTCGCAACTCAATTACCAGCATCTAAAAATTGCTTGAAAGACTCGCCGTTCAACTGTCAAGCCATATATAT
>JAWWMK010008804.1:0-11558 GCA_035047105.1 Galeopsomyia nigrocyanea
GAGAGAGTGCACCCAGTTTGAATATTTGAAAATACTTTCTCGAATTACGGCAGTTTTTTTGTGAATTTGCTCATATAGCTATTCCCGCAAAAATTGAAAAAAAAATATTGTTAATAATGAATTCGGCGAACAATGTTTTCAATTACATTGCTCAGGACTATAATTGCAAGTCGATACCTTAATAAATCTATATGTTTCCTCCAATCACAAGGCGGCATGTAAGAGGGAACAGAAAGCCCTTAAGCAACAGTCCGACGTTATATAAAAAAAATAAGAAAAGAAGTTTCTTAGCATCCCATCGCGGCTCTTATTTCGTCTAGTTTTACCTTCATACCAATGGGGATTCCATTTGGTATCGATTTCGTATTCGAATTCCACGGTGGGCCTATATAGGCGAGTCGAAATGATGAGGACTGCTTACTTTTATACGCATCGCCCCTCGTACGGCGTCCTCTTCCAAAGGATTTCGATGTGGTGGGAGAAAGGATTATATTAAAGAGCCGAACGAAAGTAACGTGGGGAGAAATTTGAGGGGGAGGAGAGGGATACAAGTTGCACGCTGATGCTCGAGGTCTTAAATACATCTGGAATTCGAATTCGATGAGCGTAAGGAATGCGCTTGATTGGCCCTGCAAATGCCTCGCAATCGAAAATGAGAATGTGGCTGTGAAGATTAAAGATAAAGCGCGAGCGATATTTTCTGAAGACCATTATCACAGAAACAAAGAACCTGTTGAAAAACGCCCTGACAAGCGAAAACGTAGAGCTCCATTTTCTACAAACCTTTCCCACTAAAGTACCGAAGTATAATTGAAAAGAAAAAAAGTTTTCGCGTCCTGTTGATATGATTGCAGAGTTTACGTTGATTGCCCGACATTTAATAATATTCATGATTACAGTTGTTGGTGGCACTCTCATAATTTATTTTAGTCGTTAGGATGCAAACAAACGTAGGTACATCGCTGACAGTGCGTATGAAGTTTGAAACTGAAATATGGTCGTGAACGAACTCGTTGTCGTAATTAAGAGTTTACGCGCGCACTATTCGTTCGCTAATTGAATTTTCTACGAAGATAATAAATGCGCGCAAACAAGTTGTTCATCAGGCACGAAGCAAAGTTCTCCAATTGGATGGAAATTATTAAGGCAAATAAAAGTAATGCCTGGCGGTCGTAAACACGTGCAGATTCATGTTCGCCTGTGTGGCCGCAATCTTGTCGTAACGCGCGGCGAAAAACGAGGTGCGAAAGCCATATTCCGCAGCTGCGCGCCAAGCGTGCTCATTGTATGTGTGTGAAAGAGAGAGAGAGAGAGAGAGAGAGAGAGAGAGAGAGAGAGACCAGCAACGATAAAAAATCACGATTGTAAACACGTACATATATAAGAGCCACGTTTGCCTGCCTCTAGTATTGAAGTCACGCCTAGCGATATTGTATATAATAAAAAAAAAAAAGAACCGGAGGGAGGAAGCATTTGCCACATGTGCGAGATTCTAGTCTATCGTGTAGTTTCGGTGCATATACAACAAGCATCATACATAACCATCGTTTAGGCTTCCCTCTACGCGTGATTTATGTATTATTCGATGTCCATTTGGATCGTTTTCCCACGCCACTTCACCACGACGAGATATGAAGGATATAAATCAGTTCTCTTGAAATAACGTAGCGAGAGAATTGGAAGTCTACAGGTGCATATATTATATATGTATAGATCGAGTGTCATACCAAGTTGGCAGGTATGAGTTGAAAAACATTGGGGATTCAAGTGGACGAACAGCGCGAGAGCGTTACATTTTGATTGCTCTCTCTCTCTCTCTCTCTCTCTCTCTCTCTCTCTCTCTCTCTCTCTCTCTTCAGCTAGCTGGTGATTCATTTATTTGTGAAAAGCTTTGCCCCGTCGAATGTAAATCCGATGAAAGAAAGGCTATCGCTTTTTATCGCTCGAATTTACATATGGTAAATGAAGCTTGCGTTTTTTTTATCCGAGAGCGCATACATTGGTATGGATATATCTTCGGCAAACTTCATTTTTGATATTCTGGATATGTAAATTCAATGTTGAAGAGAATTACAGGTCAAAAATATAATAGAATTGATGAACTCTTCCAATATTTTCTATTTATAAAATATTTCGAGTGAATTGCAAATGAGATTTATCTATGTAGATGCGAGAGTGATTGTTTTTTTTCATTCAAATTTATGCGATGCAAAGCTTTGCTCCAATAATACTCTGTAACGCTTCTGGAGCAATTGAAGTTTATAAAGAAAGGCACGAAATATTCATAGAAGCCAGCCAGCGTTCTCGCTTGGAAAATTAAAATTGGCTTTTCTACTCAAGTCCTCAAGTGTTTTCCGCTTACAAATAAAAAAATTACAGCAAAGAAGTGCCTATGTCGACTATTTCGGGATCAATTTACATGAAATGGCCAAGGGCTATGGATTAAACTCAGTTACTTTCAACTAAGCTTCCATGAAAGGGGATAGAACTTTTTAAACGAATGAATTTTTGAAGTACGTTTCAAAAATTTAT
Organism: Galeopsomyia nigrocyanea; assembly: GCA_035047105.1. Classification (NCBI taxonomy): domain Eukaryota; kingdom Metazoa; phylum Arthropoda; class Insecta; order Hymenoptera; family Eulophidae; genus Galeopsomyia; species Galeopsomyia nigrocyanea. Next base: position 2,533 of record JAWWMK010008804.1, read on the forward strand.
GCACGCGAATGCAAATTCAAAATGAATTCAAACGCTCTGCCCCAAAAGGCAATCTTTTGTTTTATTTATATAGAAACTTTTGTGCGTGTGTCCCAATTCGTTTCCTGTAAACAAATATTAATCAATTTTACGTACATTTTTTTTATTTTCAGAGAATTCTCAATTGATTGTTTATGTATTATTCTATCATCTTCAAATTTCTTATACAATAGAAAATATTCAGAATGAATACCGCCCGACTAAGATAAATTAGAATAATAATAAATTCTGAAAAAGTTTTCGAAATCATGTGTATCATCATTGTCATGATAATAATCCAAGCTATAGTATTTTGAATTGCGGGACGACATAAATAAAGAACATGGGGGATCGGATCCTTTCCGCATGAAGTAGTACAGCATTACTTCGGTCAGCCGAAAACGACTTTTATGAAATTCTCATTTCCTTTGTTCCTTTGTCGGAATTAATTTGAACACAAGTAGAAAGCCAAATAAAGGTAAAAATATCATTCTTTTTCTTCATAAAGAAAATTAATACAAAGAAAACTCTCTTTTGAAAAACAATAAGAATATTTTACATTTGCGATACTGTATCTTCAGTTCTTTGAAGTACCTCGTTTGCATTCAAGAGTAACTGGAAACTAGGTATGTGTTAGCAACGATTTCCAAGAAAAGTCTTACGTTGCCGGAAGCCAAATCTATTCTGTTTATCCGCCCATTATTTATGAGGCCTGTAAAGACATGCACATTTGGATTCGTATTTTTTTTCGAGCAAAACCCTCACGGTATATCTTTTCCTCAAAAACTCGGCCGAATGGTTGAATAAAAGATATATTATCAGCGGGGCGCATCTCTGCCGTCGACAGGAAATAAATCAATTTTTTTTTCCTCAGCCAGTCCGGGGTAGAGTTCTCCCCTATACCGACGCTTAGCCATTGAAGCATCTGCGTTACCGACCAGCGGTATCCGACAGTTCTGCTTGGCTGGCAACCGTATGCGAGATGAAGGGTGGGTACGATCACTCATCGCGTTACTATCGTTTGAATAAAAAGCGCTTGATAAATCAGTGTCAAATTTAATGAGGCTTTTTTCTGCGTCGCGTAGCTACAGTGTCATTTTCATTCAGCTTCACAAATTTTTTGCGCATACGAGCGAAACGTTCTTTTGAAAATGTTGTGCGCCCGATTCAAGACGGTAATATAATTTTTTTCTGAAGGAAATCATAATTCTAAGCCCCGGAGATGAAAGCTTAAAAATTCCACGAGATTTATAAGGTGGAATCTTCTCGGTTGAGTTGACAGATAAATCTCGATTCGCCGGGAGCTTTTACTTGATACGCTGCAGTTCTTACGACGAGCTTTAAAGCTCTAAAGTATGACGTTTATACTGAACTGCGCGGCCTCGCTCTCTTACTTAACGGAATGAGTTGTTTCTTTTAGCTTCGAGAACGGAAACCAAACTTGCCGTTTGGTACGCCAATAAATCCGAATTACGAGCCAAAATAATTGAGAGTCGATGGATTAGCACTACTTCGATCCAACCTGTACATCCGGCCACAGTCAGCGAACGAGAGAAGCGGACTACACACTGTTCTTCGCATTACGCTCACGGAACTTGCCTCGTAAATACCTGCGAAATGAGTTTCACTGCGAGGAGAGCTTTATTCTGCGAAGAAAGTGTGTTAAAAGCGTTTCTCTTCTTCTTCTTCTCCTGCACTCTCCGACAACGACGACGACTTCTCAAGAAGTCCTAATACCGGGCGGGAATTTTATTATAAGCCTCGGGGAACGGTGTCCATTACTTTTTTAATAATACCAACTTTCCTGACTGATGAACTCAGCCACTCTATTGCATGATTTTTCTTTCGACCCCGTTTATTTCGAAAAAAACGGTGCAACGAAAAAAATATCTACTGTGAAAAAATACATTTGTTTAAATTGTTCGACGATAACACGACGGTGGTGCATCAGTTTACGGCGTATAACTTTTCGAAACTGAAAAACAGGGCACTGGAATAAATCCAATTAGGTAGGTTTAATATCTCAAGTTTATTGCTGTATGCTATTTTATTTTATTGACAAAATTATACTGTAACGATAAAAAATATTTCGTAGACTCAGCAAATTATTTGTATCAATTTTTAAGTAGTGAAGCCTTGATTTAGTCAGCCAAATACTCCTTCGTTTTCTGTCGGTCCGCTTCTTCTGCTTATTTGTAAAACACGGAACAATAAAATTACGGTGAAAAAACGGCGATTTCCATTAACTTCTTTCAGTCCATTTGGCTATAGAAACTAATCCAGCTCGACGTTGAAGACGCGGAGTTGCATCAAAGAGCGACTGCGCGCGCTGTTAGTTGGTGAATGAAAATCGCAAACTTAAGTGTGCTTTGAGGTTCTGAGGTTCTCATTATGTCACAAAGAGAGAGAGAGAGAGAGAGAGAGAGAGAGAGAGAGAGAGAGAGAGCGTGAAAGAGAACCACCTATAGCTCGTATACTCCTGTGTAATACTCGTTTCAGCATATACAACTATTCAAGCATTATGAGACACCGGCTCAACAAAGAAACAATACATTAAAAAGCGAAATTCCGCAGAGCCATTAGCTCGTCTCGCTAGTTTGCACTTGCGCGTTTTACTCATTGCCAACGCACGAGTGTGCTTATACACACGGGTACGCGCGCGCAAGTGAGCGTCGTTAATTTGTTATACGTGTCCTCTCCAGATGCGCGCTATTTTACGCGTTGTAAAGACCAACGCGCGCGCGTGCGCCCTTATAATCAGCTACAAGTCGTGAACTTGCGTATGAATGGTCGTTTAATGAGAGGACCCTCGCGTCGTATGCCGTTTATGCCTTTTCAAATGCAGCCTCTCTTTTGCTCGCGAGCTCGACGACGGCTCGTCTAATATTTTCCCGATAAACGTCGCGAGAAATGCCACACACGCGCGTATTTTTCTGCCTCCCTTACGCGCAGCAGCAAGAAGTCGAAGAGAGCAGCAAGCAACTTTACCCTTGCACTGTTATTGGTAGCCTATCAATTCCCATTTCGCCTTACCTCGTCGATGCACGTCTTGCTTAGGGGTGTTGGATAGAAATTCAGCAGGCTAACGCGAGCGTGATATCTTGTCTGGACTCATTTGTACGAGTGACACTAATTCACGAGACGACGTTACATGACTATAACTTGTTTATGTATGATGGAAACACGTAGGTGCGCGCACGTATAGCTGCGCTCATGAAAACCTCTATCGGTACTCGCTTATTTAAGGGAATAACGCGTGCGTTAAATCCTACGTACTGCGACGAGGTTTATACGAGGTGCTGGGAGGAAAACTCGGGAGGACGCGCAAACTTTATGTCGGCCACAGAGAAGAAGAAGAAGAAGAGAGAGAGAGAGAGACTACCGTGCCTGTAAAATTTACTACCCAGGAAAATCTTATATATTGAGGCGCGCTCTCGCGCGAGGGTCGAGACTCCTTCTATTCCGAGGCGAAGCAAGCCCGAGATAAAGAAAGGTTCGTCGATATCCTCCGTCGAATTACGTATGCGGAACGACGCGACGCGTCCGTGCACGCACGAGCATCGCGAATAATTTTTCTCTTCTTTTAAAGCTTTCAACGCTAGTTATACCGTAACGACGAGGGAGAGGATTTAGACGACGAGATAATAGCGTAAATTTCCACGCATACTGGTGGTATACTTATGATTTTATTTCGACCAGTTATATTATGCGCTGTCATTTAGCGCCAGGAGAGTCTCATTCATAAAATGAAAATTTAATGGAAAAAGAGAATCTTGAACTGAATTTTGGTTGCTTCGGGATGTTAAAAATCAATATTCTTTGTCAGATCTACAAACATTCGTGAAAAGTGAAGATGAAAGAATGATGTTAGCGTTTTTGAATAGCGTTTCTTAAATCAATTTTATCTCGAATCGAAAAAGTGGATACACTTGTTCTTGAAGTTATATTTTTTTAGTACGGCTCGGCTACCACTGCAAAATATTTTATAACATGTATGAGAAATTGAAAGGAGCTTTATAGATATTACATAAAACAACTTTCTGGGAATTTTATACCATTTCATCGAAGATTTAAACGATAGAAGTCGGTGAATAAAAATGTAATAGAAAAATGTACTGTGGCAGGAAATGAACAAGTCACATTCATCTTTCAATACCATTTCATCAAAGGTTGGAAATGTTAGAAGTTGGTGAATGAAAATGTAATGAAAGATTGTACTTGAGTAAGGAATGGAAAGAGCTCATTTTCTTTTAGCATAAAAAGTAACGATGACGTACTTAAGTTCATGTCAATACCAAATGCAAGTTTTAAACAACAATTCAATAAATATTTGCAGAATTTTGCAATTTGAATTATTTAACCATAATCAAAGGGATCCAATATTTCTCATTGATACATATAGGCATAAATGAAATCTGTTTTTACAATTATTTGGAAGTTCAATCTACCTACGTAAATATTCATTTTCTTAATGCAAACATGCAATTCCCACTAGAGATTTCAATAAAATCAATATTCATCAAGTTTAATTGCAAAATGCTCTCTGATACAAATACACTCGCAAAATGAAAGAGATTTTAAATCTAAATTGTTAGTCTACTACATTTTCCAATTTTCCTGAATGACTCTCTATAAAAGTTTGAACAAAAACTGTTGCTTTTTCATTTATCCGTAAAAACACTCCAGCGTAAAGTCGGGTATGCTCGTACTGTTGATTTTATTCAACAAAACGTACAAAAGCAAATAAATGTGCATATTAAACGAGGTTTCTATTACGTAATGCATACAAATTTAACAAAGAAGAAACTTATGATGCAGAAACATAAACAGCGAGCTACATTCATTGAAATGAAAAAATAAAGTTTATAGGTATACGTCGACAAGGATTTACGACTCCATCAAACATTTGAGAATTGCAACGAGTATTCGAAAAAAGAAAAAAATAACTATTAATTCTCTACTGCAGATTGTACATCTGTCACACAAAAAACAACTGAAGTATCGTTCAATGCATTCGAAATACATATCGTTCCAGTCACTTGATATTTTACGTAAAAGGATACTCTACTGGATCGTTCATCATTACGGGCCTGCTCACGCCAGAAAAAAAAATCGATTTTGGATTAACAAAGCTTAATGGAGTTCAAAGGTCACTTGAAAAATAATGATGCTTTTAACAACCTACAGCTATGCATATATCTCGTGACTACAATCCAAAAGACAACATATTGAAAATTCAATCGTAAAATCTTGAATTTTCCAACTACAGTGTTACTCACATAGCCTCGCGCGGATTGTCTGACCAAAGAGTTACCTTAACTACTTAGTGCTACTGCTGTAGTTTTTTATTGCGGCCATAAAACTGCGTTTCATGTGTCACAATTCAATTGGCATGAAAATATTTATTCAGTGTCGCTGGCAACGGGGGGGGGGATACTCATGCAGGTCATAACGTGCGTTAATTGCCGGAGATCGCCAAGTCGCGGTAAAAAAAGTGTAGTTCGTGCTCGGCTACTGAAAATGCAATTAGAAAACAATTTCCCGCCTATAAATCCTAGAGCTCGGGCTGCAGGACTTTGTCCTTAATTTTCTTTCCGTGTCCAGCAACCGCCGCCAGTGCCGCGGTGGCAATCGCCTTCACATCTTTATGGCGGCACGTAAAAGCGTTTGAGTCGACGGAGTCGCGAGTCGCTTTCATTAGTTTCGAAACCCGTCGGCCCGTTCATTAGTCGTCGCTTTCTTACATTCAGCTGTACATCCAGAAACCAAGCCGTGCTTCATTTCGTTAATTGTATCGCGGAATTGAAGACTTTATTTCGTCGTCGCAATGACGTTGCCCGCGACTGTAAGTTATATCTTCAACGCGATGACAAAGTCGCACGGCAACGTTTTCTCGGAAAGTTGCCAATCAAGTTATAATCTTGAGAATATGATTATGCAAATGACGCGTCTTATACTCTTCTTTACTTCGCGACTGCTGTCTCTCATCCCCTTAGGGGAGTGAAAGTAAAATTAGTTTTCGTCTCTGTTGAGTAAACCGAAGAGAGCATCGCGAGCGAGCGAGCCTCAAATCTTGCGGGTAGTATGGGGGTAGGGGGGCGGTGGATGGCGAGAAAGCACATCCAAGCATTCCGCCCTGGCTTTCAAACAAATCACAAAAAAAGAAAAAAAATAAGTAGCGCTCGCACATTCCCCAAGTAAATACCGTAGCGAGAGATTTAGTATCTTGTTTTTCTTTCTTTGCCGCGGCGAAAGTCTTCATAATACTCATTCTTTGGGATTTGAAAGTCTTTCAATAGGAAAGACGCGCAAGGACGGCGTGGTCTGAAAATGAAAAAGAAGCGAGAGGGATAGGGAGAGTGAAAAAGAAAAGAACAAATGCGTGCTTGCGCATTTGTCGTTCGTTTCTCTCTTTCTCGCTATATATGCAGCCGTATTTGTCGCCGACGTCGCCGCTAGCTGCGGTGCTTGTCGACCGTATATACGGCAGATTCCTATGTCGAGTCGGTTATGAGCTGGCTCTGTTTTCCTTGATAAAATAAGAGCACAAAGGCTGTAGTGGATGTATTGTTTGCACATATATGTACTCGCACCTATTTCTCTCTCTCCGTTCTGCCTTTCTCTCCCTCTCGCTCTTTCATCCGAGTGCATGTGCGTGTATGTGTCTGAGAGAGAAAGCTACGTTCCAACCCAACACACGATGAGAATGCTTCTCGCATCGCAGGAAATGCTCGCGCGATTAGAACCACTCGTCTTGACTTTAGAGCTCGTAACAATAAAAAAATGCAATAAGTATGATGTGTATGCCCTTTTCACGAATAAACGTCCTGATAAAAACGAAACCTTGCCGCTGCAACGAACAGAATTTCCATGTTACATTGCCATCGTAAATTCTGTCTGAAGATATTGCTCCTACACTGAGCGAGAATTATTTCAAATATACATCGCAAATACCTTTCATTTCGTACAAGATCATGATTAATTTCTCGTGCGTCGTAATTAATTAATCTTTGTAATGGTTTCGATTAAAACATACCTTCGGAAATGCAAATTGAATTTCGAATTTTCATCATTTTACGCTGAATATATATTCAGTCGGAAATATTCATTTGGCTTTTTCCCCCAGTGAACGAAAACGGTTTTGAAAATATTCCATTATTCTGCAATCACCGTTGCCAAAGACCATCAATCCAAGTATTTATTCAAAAATTCAAAGCATAATTATCTTTGTGCATTGAATATACTTTCGAAGGGACAAATATAACTGCAAATAATAGCTGTATTCGAAGAGGTTTTAAAATCATATTCGTTAAATTGTAAAATGTTGATCTCGAACCAGTGTATTCATCTTGAGCAATATCCCGGTTGAACGAAATCTGTTGAAAGCAAACTGCGGGTAGATCTTAGATATACGCATATATACAAGATTACTCGAAAAGACCAGACAGCCGGACAATGTCGCATTGTAACGCTCCAACTTTCGAACGCTGAAATCTTCTACAGAATTTAATGAACCTCGCGGCGTGTTGCGGCCCGTTTTCAAGCTCAAAAGAGCGAGCAGCAGCAAAGTTATGCTTTAACTTTATGCCGTGAATTACGGCTAAAATCAAGTTTATAACTCCAGTGGTGGTGGCGACGACGACGTCTTGCCACGCGCGAATCTCCGATACGGTTTGTCATTTTGCCTCGCCGAAATACGCGAATATAAACTACAAACGACTTGTTTAAAAGCGAGTGGAGAAAAGTTGCGCATATTTCGTCGATTCAAACAGGCGAGCGTTTCACTCGCAAAATCTAGTTTTCCACTGCGGACAAATGCAATTTAAAAATTGTTCAAGAACCGTGAATTTTCATTGAAAAAACGAGAAAAAGTTTTCATCCCCCCCCCCCCCCCTTTCCCGAGAGAAATACTTAAAGGACATTATCACTTTAGCCATGGCTCGGAGACGTATGAAAGCTTACGGAAAAATAATTAGTTAGTGGGCGGAAATTTAATTGCGCTAGCTCAGTTTTTATTAGTGCAGCTGTCGCGAGAAGCGTCGTCCTCTTCGGTGCGTCAGCTGCGCGCGCGCACGTGTATCCTTGGTTTTTCCATACTCGACTTTTAGCCGAGTAAAAGCCATTTTCGAGTTGCGCGGGGGCAACGTTAGGCCAGGTCTCGGTTAACGAGTTTCGGTGGATCAGCCGCAGCCTTGGCAAGGGTCAATGAGCGATCGTGCCAAGTTTTTCGAGGTGTTAAAGTACAAAATCGAAAGTCACTCGGGAGGATTTGCGAAGCCGCGGCAAAGAAGGCCTGGCGTGGCGAGAGAAGGCTTTTCAAGTATAGGCGCACCTCTTGCGCACTTCCCTATCACATAATATGTGCCGCGCGCCCAGGAAATAAGAGCTTTAATGCACTTTACATTGTCGAGGCGTTAAGATGCTTATTCAAGATTTCGTACGAGAATTTCAATGCCCAGGCTGTGGTAGCAGCGCTACGAGAGATTCTTTCGGAGAGAAGTATCACTGTAGTGCGGCTTTACTTTGTTCCGGTCTCAGAAGTACTTTTGAATAAAAACAATGGCCGGGAGGCCCGACGACGTTTACCGGGATTGCGCAAGCTTTCAAACCGAACTCTTGTTTCTTTCGTTTGCTTTGAAATGTATAACGTATTGATTGCAAACGCGTATTTTTCAAATCTATTTATACTTGCTGGATAACAAGAGCGCTTAAATAAATATTATTTTTTCTCAAAGCAAACACTCTCCATCGTTTATCTCTGCTTTTTCTACAGAGTAGCTACATACTCATTTATTTTCAGCATTAAAAATAATGAGCGTAATCTCATCCAGTAACTAACAAACTTTCGTATAATTAAATGTCTGAAGCTTCATTAATTCAAAATTTGGAGAAAGGACTTATAACCCGAGAAAGAAAAAGTTAACGATCTACAAATTCTGCGAAAGCCGATGTTTTTCCGGGAAATTTCCTAAGAATAATAGAAATTAGCTCACATCAGCGTTTCAGGG
>JAWWMK010008804.1:11568-26262 GCA_035047105.1 Galeopsomyia nigrocyanea
AAAGTAGGACAAATCAGGGTTTAACCCCCCCCCCCCCCCCGTCCCCTCCGCCCCACGAAACGCGATGTGAAACGAGAAAATAAACGCCAGTTTACCTTTGCTCGGCGAGTGTGACAAATTTTAAATCATGCGTAAAGTGCAGAAATGTGAGCGCCAATATCGCAATTACTGAGGCGAAATTAGCTTGGGACAAAATGCAGCAGAGCTGTCATCAAGCGGTACTTAGCGCGCAATGCGTTCGCTACACACGCGAGAGCCCGTAACAGTAGCAGTAGCAGTAGCAGTTGTAGCCCCGAAAATTAAGAAGATTTCGCCTGGTTGCACAAGGCTTTGGTGACATAATCCTCGCTAGCAGTCTCCGGCGAGCGACTTAATAATGCAAACAGGCTGTTCAAGCGCCTGTGCAAGCGTGAATTATTACCGTGTGTCAAGACACTGTCAGACACGGGCTATAACATCCGCGACGCTGAATGTAGATATGTATACGATATACTGTACGCGTATAGGAGATGCCGACAGGGATGCAAAGTCCAACAATGTGTATCAAAAGAACACAGTTCTTTATTCTACAGAGGACACGAGCTATTCAAATGAAAAACTAATTGGCTGTGCGAGTATCCACTATATAGGACGTCGAGCAAGTCCATCCCTGCAACTCTTTTATCGAATTGGAGATTTTATTTTTTGTCCTGTACAGTATAGAGTCGTTATCTGATTTCTGTGCTTTTTCGCGTCCGTTTTATTCAGTTTGAATGGCAAAGCCCGGCGAATCCAAACTTTTTTTACGGCAATTCAGAAAATCATTTAAAAAAATGTATGACGAAATGTGCCAATTACTACGTTCGCAGTATTCTTGTTTATTTTATTTTTACGTCAATTCTACGCGAAAAAGTGATGGAATATTTCACAGAATTTCGTAATAAAAATCCAGAGGCTAAAGTAGAACCAAAAATGCAGACTTTTTTTTTGAAACTCTTCACTTTTAGGTAGCCTTATGTGCTCTCGCTTTTTTGCAGCGCGTCAAGTTTTTGACTTTGATAAATCATGCTGCCTGAAAAAAGCATTAGCTGGCCCATATGTTTATATAATTAGAAAGGATCAAAAGCAGCGAGCTGTAAGTTAAAGTTATTTGCTCTTATCAAATGATATTGAGAACTATTTTAAATAAGTCACATAACTTTGAACGCAGCTGATCAAGTTTATCATGTAAACTAGTATATAAGAACCGGGAGTTGGATGGATATGCAATTTTTCAAGTGTAAGCTTGTTAAAAACTTTGCAGCTACGTGAGCTTTTCATCACATTACATCATCCAGTAAACTAATAAATTCAGTTACGCGTATCAAAAGCAATTAAAAATTGTTCTTCTCCATAAACAGGCATTATAAAAAGCAAACTTAGAGCAATCGTAATCACCATAAATTTTTATCACGTCAAATTACTAAGGATTGGTCCCTAGCGGAAATAAATTATAAAGTTTTGGATACCTGTTTTTAATTACCGACTGTTTTCAATAAAGTTGAGAAAAGCGCGAATTATGTATATAAATACATTGAGCGAATAAGTTGTAGTCGAGATTCGTATTTTCACGTTTCTCAATAAATTTTTGGTTTTCTGAAAACTCGCTGCTGTAAAACTACCCAATTTTAAACTTTTTTATACGTAGATTCGTGTAAATAAAGTCATTGTAAAATGAGCATATTTTTCAAACGTTAAATAGATTTTAAAACGAGCTCTATGTAAATTGAGAGCAATATTTGAATTTCAAATCCCTCGGCACGTAGTACAAATCGGATTCTCACATGAAAATATTGAATGTTTCAGTCAGTCGTTAAAATTCATAAAGTCGTGTATAACTCGTGAGAAAATTAAAAAAGAAAGAGAAGTAATATTCCACTATAGCACGGGCAAAGCAGATGAGTCTTTAATGAAGTTCTCTCGGGCTACCGTAAAGTTAACAATAACTTTCGATGTTAGACTCACAGGATTATCAAAGTTTGTTCGATACGTGACATAGTATAATCAAGATCGGACTGTTCGTACCCTCCTTGTCGGAAACAGCAAATTGAATAAACTTCAATTGAACGCAGCGTGTATTCTTTACAATCTAACGATGTTTGAAAAAAAAAGAAAAACTAAAATTGAATCTAAATTTCAATGATTTTTGAAGTATTCATGACGCATCACACTTTTCCAATGAAGTAGAGCACACTTAACTTTTGACTTTAGTATGTATAGAAGTTAAAAAATTGATCCCCCGTATACAATATAAAACGTGCGATCCGTGCGCGATGACCCAGCGCAAATATAAGAAACAAAAATAGTTTGACTCACGCGTATAATTTTCAAAGTAGAATCCCCTGTTTGAGAAAGGCACGTCAACACAGTAATTACTGCTATGAGGTGTCAAATACTTGAAAAACGATTTGAAGTATCCCGTTCAGAGCGATCAATTACGATCAAATAGTTTTTCTCATCGGGGACGCGCAGCTGCTTTGAAGTACCTCTCGGATAATTAGAGGCGCCTAAACTCGATAGACAAACAAGCAGCTCTGTGTGACGATCAGGTTCGGGGCGGAAAGAGGGGGCCCTGAAACGAGATGAGGGTTGAGGGAGGTAAGGGAGCGGAGGGGGAGGGGGCAAAGTGAAAACAATGGAAACTCACCTTTGATAAAGTCCACAGCCATTTCGAGGCCGTAAGTGTCCTTGTCGCAGTCGTCGAGGATGTGAGCGCCAACTTTGACGCCTGGCACAATGTCTCGCTCGTTAAGCCAGTCAAGAGTGTAGAGCATCGTCTCGAGAGCCTGTATACCGCCTTGCGGCATCACCGGCCCACATACCACCGAATCTTCGCGCTCGTGTACCATCATAAGTCCGCCAAGGACGAGGTCACCTTCGACTACAGCACTGTGTTTAACCGGCCACTGATCTCCCGCTTTGATTATCGCCTCTTGCTGTTTCTGCCCACCGTCGCTGCTGCTGCTGGTCGATACTGCCGTAATCTCGGAGATCGGAGATTCGCTGCTTGTAGTAGTGCTGCTGGTGCTGCTACTGGCATTGAAAGACAATCGGCGTTGTCGCCTCCACGGGGATTGGCCTTTTGTCGACCAACTTTCCACTGTAGGCCCTTTGTCCTGCTCGCAATTCGAGATACAGTCGAGGATCCTTGACTGTGGCTGCGAATTCTCCGTAGTCAAATAGATTCTTGACTGCTGCTGCTGCGTCTTTTTTCTGCTTTCACGCCTTGAAGTGGCGCTTCTGGCACTCGGTGTTCCAATGAATTCATTAATGGTCGACGAGGCGCCTTTAGTGGCGGCACTCATGACGGAATTGGCCCCCTCCTCAACGGCTCGCTCGGCTGTCATTGCCACTTGGTAACTAGCAGCTGTTGCCGCCAACCCTGCGTAATTGGCTGCTGCTGCTGCTACTGCTGGGCTCTTCGTAATCGAGGATATTTTCGTCGACACTTGACGATGATCGTGCGTCGATGATCTTTCGTGAAACTCCAGCCGAGCGTAATTGTAATGCTCGCGTTGCTTCGGTCGCGACGGCGAAACGATGCTCGGCTCGTATTCTGCGACTTTCATGACGTATGACTGCGTACTCGTAGAGGGAGGATTCAATGTTGTGGAACGGCTGCCGCTGATCGAGGAGTCGACGCTCGATGCTATTCTCGACTGACGCGATAAGGTTTCGATGCTAGTCGCGGACAAAGAGTTGGCCAGCTCCGGCTTCGATAATACGCTTGACGTGGTGGGCCGCGCGCCACTCCAAATTGTAGTTCGCGGCTGTTCGATTTTGACAAAGGTGGACAGTTCCATGGCGAGGCCGACTGTTATGGCGCACCATAGGGCCATCAAGGCCGCCTTCCAGTTTGCACGTACCATCAGCTTGTCGTGTGTGGCATCTTGGCTGCTGCTGCAACATAGTACAACGTTTGCATGATATTGACTGACATATCTCAAGTGTCTCTGTGCTGTTGCATTCAATATTCATATAGCCTTTAGTCTAAGGTATGTAGCATATTACATTTCACCTTAACAAATGCGATCATTGAAGCCTCATGTTTATTCAATGGATGCTTTCAAGCGAGGCGCTTGCATAATATCCGGCACTAAAAGTCGAATGGAAATAATTTAGTATGTCAAGTAGCTTTTTCGTTCATTTTGAAATTCATAAATGATCCATCAGTTCACGAAAAACTTCGCTTTATCTTTGTTGCGCTGCGTTTGAAAACGAAATACTTTTTACTGGAATGATAAATTTTATAGAACACTTCTTTCGCTTTCAATATTTATAAGTACTTCCTATGTACAACGTTGCTTTTTTCCTAGAGGTGGGTAATTAGTCAAAGAAGCCGACGTTCAAACTGTAAAATTTGGATCAAAGCCACCGTCAGAGGCAGGAACCGCACCAAAACACGGGGACAAAGCTATTTAGACGACGGCTCAATACGGAAGAACATAAGGGGTATCGATAGCAGAGACTGCATTCTATCGTGCAAGTCCGGATGCGTAGTATTTGCGATCAACTGTTTGGAATCCAGCCAAATCGCTTAAGATGTAGTGTGACGCGGCCACGTGATAAAAAAAATATATGCAAGTTTTATCAACAAAATGTACGTTGTGTCGATGGTTTCTGACAATTTTCTTTGAAAAAAGAATAATTTCATTGAAAATGCAATTTAGTGTTGTCAAGTTTGTCATTTTTCTTTATTATTATGCTGCTTTTGCTAAAAGAAAATTTACGAGACACAAAGAGGTTGGAATCTCTACAAAAAATTTTTAGCAACAATAAAAAACCAATAATAAATCATACTGGCAGTGAAAGTTTTCAAATTGTTTCAAAATTCATCCTCTAAACATGCGGATATAGTAAAAACAGAAATACACTATTACTGTTCAATACACTGCGAGAAATTTGGCACAAAACAGTACAAAAGTGAAGTAGAGATTTTACATTCTACATACTATTCAAAAAATGCTATGTCGAACCTGTAGTAGAGAGCTCAAAATATCTGTTTTTCATAAACGGTGGTATTGTACCTTTTCAAGCTCTTGTTCAAAAACTTTGATACTGCCTTGAGCTTGGCTTCAACATTCTCTTGTGAATGGTGGGTAGAACAAAAGAAATGGCCGCTTTCATTTTACACTGGTGTAAGCTGAATTTTGTGCAGTGTACCAAAGTTACCCGAGATTCGAATAATAAAAGAACGAGTGTGAGATAGGCAACACCGAAAATATTTTTTATATTTTTTTGTACATCTTCATTGTACAAGTATACATAGTTCGTACGGACTCGATGAATATTTAAAGTATGCTGATATATGACCCCTAAGCTTTCGCAGTACGTATCAAAGTAAGGATTGCATTCGGAATATCTATAACGATAGGAAACGCAATTATGTGAAAGCCTAATTGAGTACATAAAGACAGATGAAAGCTCCGAGCAATGGTATAACGAGGTACGTGTTATAGTAGCCAACAGCTATCGCAATGTAGTGATTGCAATCTCTGTCTTTCTCTGCGAAATCTGTATCGTGTTAAATTATATCACGTCAGAGTGCAACACAGCAGTAGGAGGTCCATTTGTGCTAGTTCTCACTTTGTACCTCTAGATATATATACATCTGATACACGTCGAGCTCGCGCGCTCGCAAATACTTTAATCCTATTTTCACGATAGATTGAAATTTAACCGAACTCGCGTGAGTGCACCTTCCAGAGACTAATGGTATTCCTGTAATAATAATGTGACATTCTAAGCCACTCAATTGATTTTTTTTCATAGTACATGCACAGGTTGCAGTTTGCTAAAATCAATATAGCCGTGGTAAAAACCAAAAGGTCTGCGAAAGTACCAATAACAACATTATCACCAAAGGAATTGAATTGTAACTGACTTTTTTCTAAATCATCACTGTGAATAAAAATTTTCAGAATTAATTCTTGGTTAAATGAGCTAAAAATCTAACTTAATCATAATTACATAAATATAATTTGATTTATTGTTTCATTAAAAAGTTAAATTTTGTTTGAAACAGTTATGCTTAGAATTATTCAATTTTGTGAATGGTATAATAACCAACGTTGTAATTAAGTATAAATGAGATATTCTCTAATTAATTGAATGCAAAACTTCTCTTTCTTTTAATAAATTAAAGTAATAACTTGTACAACGTACAATGGAGTACACTAAGCTCTTTGACGTAGCTTTAGTCTCTATCTCTTGAAGTCCTTTGAATTGCGCTACAAGTTACAATCATTATAAAGGAAAATTGCTCTACGATAAAGTCATGGTCTGAATGGAAAATCTATTTCAAGGAGTGTCTTTGAAGTGAAGTCACTATATAGACTGCTTTATAATTTGCAATATTTCGTCGAAGTGCGAAACTGGAAAAGCATGTCTTTTGTTGCATGAATTGGCTTTCAGCTATCTTTCCATCTCACTCTTTGGAAGTAGTGCTCAGTAAACAGCCAGCGTTTCGCGAAAAAAACGTTATAAAGCACAAGCGAGAAAGCTTGACGTCTGCGCCTGTCGAGGCGTTTTGTCGAATCATAAAAGTTTGATTGCCACGGCGTCGCGCGTCCAGCAATATACTCGCTGGCACGAAAACTTGCCGAGAGCAGTATGCATGGTTCACTTGCAACTACTCTGCGATCTGGCTATGACGAGAGAGCTCTGTTGAAATCTGTCAAAATCAACGCTGAATTTTAATGGCAACCCGCCCGAGAAATATATACATATATATCGCGTCGACAGCAGCAGTGCCAATTTAATCGGGGAATCGCTCTCAAAATTTCATATCAAATTCAATGAAACATTCACTAGCATTTATTTTGCAGCTCTCTTTGTGGCACTACTAATTTAAGCCGCGCGGGCGCCCATTAAAGCCTGATGATTTACAAACCGATGAGAAAGCTGCGAACGAGCAGAGCAAGTTGAGAGAAGTGTATTACAAATTGATGAGGTCTGACCAATTTCGGGGCTTTTCTACTGGCTCTGGGGAATAACGACCAGCTCTATCTATAGACAACTGCATAAGCTTGCGGCTACAAGCTGGCGAAAAACAAGTTTGCAACTAGCCATGACTACTTGAACACAGTTTGTAACTTTTGTTTGCTTTGTTGTTTGACTGCAAACGAAAATTTAACTTTGCATTTACAGTGCACGCGAGCGAAAAATAACATGCGAAATATTAAATTCAGACGTGTGAATTCGATTCTTTGAATGTATATAACAGGACGGAATGATTTGTATGAGAGAAGTAGGAAAAAAATAGTTGCATTTCTAAGATTTTCTGTAAAATCATCCAGTGAGCATCAATTCTAACGCTATTTTCACAGCACTGATGGAAGGAACAAGCGAAATAGAGAGGTAGAAAGGTGAAGAAAAGAATACTATTCTACGGAGATATTCGTCTATCTATCTATCTCCAATTTTCTTTGCCGAGTTCCTTTGAGATTTCATTTCGAGTGACGGCATGCCCGAGTGACTACGTGTTAGATGAGAATTTGTCATGCCATGAATGACAAGGTTGTTTTCCGTGTAGGACAATTTTTTAAATTATTTTCAGCACGAATCATCTTCTTCCATAATAATAAGCTAATTATCTTTACTACAAAAAACAATTTGAAAAGAGAAAACTTTCCGAATATTTTTTTTTGAATTTCAATCACTTTCAAAAATGGAGCAGTAATAAATCTTGAACATATAATCTTGGCCAGACGTGTGAAAATTATCCTATTGTCTGAATTACATCGTGCGAAACGCGTCATAATTTTAGTTCATGTAAATGCTATAAAGATTAACAAAATCGTAGAAAATTCAATACAAGAATTTAAAAAAATTAAATCCTTATTGTTGCCGAAATATGCGGAAGTTTATTCATTGAAAAAAAATTTGCCCCCTAATTCAAAGTGCTAGTACATAACTTTACAATATATCTTCATAATATTTGATAGAGTAGGAAAATTAAAAAAAATACTACGACCAAATGTGTTAGCTAGATCTTATTGATTACGAAGCCAATCAGTTTATATTTGCTCAGCCTCTAACAAAAGGTTCTCTCTTCATCGAGATCAGACAACTTTCGAAGTGACACGACGAATAGCACTTGGCGGATTTTAGCTGATGGAAAAGTCAGATATAAGGGGTAACCGCTCACTCGGTTAAAGTCTCGCGTTCGAAGGCGACTTAAGTCTTTTAAAACCTTTCCTACAAAGAAATCTACTTGTGCAATCAGGAAACTTTGCACTATAAAAAGTACTTTTATACCAACGATTTTTTTCCACGAGCTCTACAAGAGTTTGTAGCGTATTTCGTGATATTTGACGGTATTGATTTTCGAGAAATGTCCCAATTTTTTTTTTATTTTTTTACTAGCTCGTAGAATTTTGTCGGAAAAGATTTGTAGTAGTGAAAGAGACTGGCATTGTTCCATATTTTTTGCGTTCTAACAATTGTAAAGAACCACATAAAACAAAATCGATTATGTGTAATACGAGATGTCTTATTGCATCCTTCTGTATTGACTGTCGAATCGAACGTTCTCGAATTTGAACTGAAGAAGGAGCGAAGTTACATCTCATTCTAATGAATGCTTGAGTGACAAAGACGATGCATCCGAGGTATGTTGGCTCATTTTCAAGCGTTCGATTCTAGAATAGTCCGACAGCTATCTCGATTATAGCATTCAACTGAACCGCCGATATACTGTGAATTGATTGAAATACGAAATTCCTTCCTGTATAATTATGAAGACTTCGCTAAATTATATTTGATCAAAAGTAATTTAATATGCAGCAATTTCAACGATGAATTTTAATAATCATTCAACGCTAATGTCAAATTCGCAAAATCTTATTACGATAAGTACGTGGAAGATTTTCTAACATAATAGCAAGCGGAAAAATCCAAAATCGTGTTTACGTATACATTGAAAGCACTAAGCTGACGACGACAACCATCTAGCCTGTAACTCTTATGAGCGGTAATTCGCATAAAGCTCCCTAATGTAAGCTGGCGTCTGCACTAACGTAGCGATTTCGAGTAACGTGGCTTAATGCTCCGCAGGTAACCGTCTTTTCGGTAAAGAGCTTCAATTTTTCATTGTCACTCGGCTTTATTTGCATTCTCGCAATATGGCTGTCGCGAACGGTGTGTTGATTTCTTTCATCTTGTTTTCCGATTGTTCGCTTCCGCGCGGAATAATAAACGCAATCGCATTATTGTGTATAGAATCATTCAACTGACCTCCTGGGGATCGCAATCTGATCACGATCGAATAAATATTTCGTTATCGAATGAAAGCTCCCCGGTATTCTTGTCTTGTTGGAATTAATTCGATACTCACTCTGGACGTATTCGATTAAACGTATTAAAGCGGCAGTTATTTCATGCCAGAAAAAAATATTAATTTGATATTCTCTAAAAATACTTTTGCATTTATAAAAATTGCTAGACGAATTCGGATTGGAATTCTTTACTCATTTCTTTTTCTGGAAGAAAATTATTAGCAATTTATGAAGAATCTCATTTTTCTAAAGAATAGTAAAAAAAATCATTTGCCCGAAGCCCAGAATAAAGGTATTGGGATATTGACTGAGAGGAAAGAATTTCGTTTATTTCGGTTGAATATCGTACAAACGTCATAGCCTAAATATTTCAAAGCTTAGCCCTTCTCACATGACAACTTCTGTTATTACCATCTATATTTGAAAATAAATAAGAATGTTCGATCGAAGGTTATTGCTAACCATTATTTATGTTAGGCAATTTTTATAAAGGCATGTTATCATTTCCATAAAACATAAGTCATATAATAATACGAGGCTTAGTATAGATTATTACTTTAGAAAAGGTAATATTAACGGTCTTGCGGCCTCAGGGATTTTTGAAAAGCATAATTTTCAATATCAAACTTACTTTTTCAATGTGTACATTGCTCAAACTGTTTCTTTATGTGAAAATAACGAAAAAAATTTCTTTGCATTTTTAAATAAGACGTTTACATTTCTAAAATGCTATGTTGAAGCGAATGCGGATAACATATATGTTGAAGCGAATGCGAACAACTACCTCTGGGAAGCAGTAATTATTTATAATGAGGTACGAAAATGATGGACGCAAGCGAAAGTAAGAAATTGAACATCTCATTATTAAAACATCCACAAAATTCTTGCAAGTAATGATATCGTCATTCATTCTTATTTTGAACAAAGAATATTGTATTATTTTAAGCGAACGATTCTTTTGAGAGAGTAATACATATTCATTTTAAAAGTCTTTTGAACAGATATTTCAAGCGTAGTAATAGCTGTGGTTGTGACATACTCGTCAAGAAATATAAATAGTAGATAATAAACTAAGAGAGAAGCCGTTTCATCGAAAAATAAAGGAAAGAGAAATAAAAGTACTGAGAGGCTCTTTGAAAAAGAAAAAATTGCAGCATTAAATCATTCGACTTCGTTCCTTTCGCTTCATGCTTTAGTACCCTAATAGCACTTAAAATACGGTCATTCATTCGCATATAGCACTCATGAAAAGTGTCGTTGAAACCAAGGTGCGAATGCGAGAGAGAAAGAGCGATAGAGAGAGAAAGAGAGAGAGAGAGAGAGAGAATTTCCAGGAGTCAGAGAGCGCGCGCGGACGATCGAGCGGGCGTAGCTCGTGCTTGGGACACTTTTACGTTTCGTTGATTTCGCGTGGGCGCGCACCTAGCTCGCTCGTCTGCCGTTGGCAGCAGAGATGAGCTTTATTGTTTAAAAGCGTGAAAAAGTAGTTTCGCTTGGGGCTCATTCATCGCCGACGAGCGGAGATTCTGCCTTTATTGTTATGAAAATCTCCTATTTCAGAATTGTTCGTGATTCAAATCTGACTTTCAAGATTAGTTAGCAAATGATGAATACCGGAGACTTTTATTTTCAAGCGAGTGCGCTCTATCTGGCAATTAATTGAGCGAAAATATGAAATTTTGCTCGATCGATTATCCATCGACTCCTGTCACCCAGCTAAATGCTCTCATTGAAATTCTCCCATATTATTAATCGAGCTTTTCATTTTTGGAATAGCGCAATATACTATATATAGTAATTAATAACTGTGAACTAGTTTCATTCAGAACATTAATTTACTCGGCCATGCAAGCAAGATAACATAATCACATGATTTAATAAGAGCTGCGTAAGTCCGTAAATCTCGAGTATCCATCTCCGGAAGAAGTGCAGCTCTTTTGCATTATTAATATTCTTCATCGTTAGATAATCTTTTTAAGCTCTGACACATTGACCCTTTGCCCAGATCCCGCTAATTCGTCTGTCGTAACTCCGCTTTGGAACGGCAGAGTCATGAAATCCTGGAATGCTCAAAATTATAACATGGAATGCTTGTTCAAAGCTATAGCTCCCAGTGCAACTATGTGTGAAAATTCCGATTCGCAATTTTGATCACCATCGTAAATTTTTGTTTTATTCATTTTACTTTCAAATTACTAATAGTAAACATCAAATTGCTTAAATGTGTTGTGCACTCATCAATGTTGCAATGTATTTGCTTTAAATTTGTTTTCAAAATAATTTTCGTATGCATCCACTAATTATCGGTTCAATTTCGAGGTGGATAATTTTCTACGATAAATTTATATCAGATCGGGAAATTATTTGTTAAAGTAGTATCATTAAATGTAGTTGAAAACTAACAGTACGTATCTCATCGGAGGTTATTACTAATTGTTTTCATGGAACTAAACGTTGGCACCGTGCCCTACGCGCACATTTGGACTTTATTTTGGTTTCTTTGGTTTTTTTTTAAATTAAAAAAAAAATGTCCTAGTTTTACAAAAGTACGAATTGCAATTGTGAAAAGCATGCAATCAAAAGTTTGTTAATTTCTATTTTGAAATATTTTCTTTTAACAGCTTCATCGATGTAATTAATTAAATTCGCTGATTACCAATAAGCGCTGGACATGGTCATGTCCAGAAACGATATAAAATTTTCATTGAAATTTCGATATAGGAAATGTGATACTAGTTTATGAGTTAGTTTGGAGCATACTAGGATTTCCGGAGCGTCCAATGAATTAGGGTTCTCGCAGTATAATACTTGAGAGAGAATCGCTAGAAAAGCAGCAGTTAATTTGGCCGAAAATGAAAGTTCCAATGAAATATTATGCCAACGATCGCGACATCTGAAAAGGTTGCTCTAGCGTACTCTACGCTCGACCGGGCAATCGATCATGCGCGTTAAAGTCCTTTCGGACGGCAATTAATAACGTCTTTAAAGGCCGGAGAATTTGGTTGGTCGGCAGAACGAAATCGTATTAATTGGCGCAAGTCGACTTCTTCCACGGTGACTGAATTACGAGGGCGCACTGGTGGGTTTTTGCATGTCTAGCGATAAATCGTTATTTTCCGCGCCCGCGAGAAATAGATTTCGAATGCGGAATAAATACGTCGTCACGGTATTAAATGCGCCTCGTCGACGAGTGTATTCCGCAACGAATGGTGAGTAGGATGGAGACGCATTACTCAGTCCATTAATTGGCTGCCACAGCGTTTGATATAAGTATGCCTCGCGCGCGAGTAGCAAACGCCGATCAATTTATAACTCGCGCTACTGCTCTGCCGCGATTTATGAAATCTCTCGGCGCGCCATGTCGATTTACAGTTATTGCCAGTCGGAACCCACAGCTCTTGATTTACGCTCGATACTTAGCTCGCTTCGTTACCCTTCTTACGTCCAACCTCATTTTGCTTTTCATTAAAGGGATGTTTACGCGAGATTGCCTTGTATAAATCGGCGTTTCAGCGACATGTCGCGTTTATTTTATCAATTTTATTTTGCATTTTAAAAGCACAGTTGATTGGATTCTCACCGAATAACGCTTTCAATTTTCAATACTTCAATCGGATTAATTAAAGCGTTGGATATGCTCCGATAGCATCGAACGAGCGTGTGAAATTTGGAATGTAAAGCGCTGCTTATGTCGTAGTTGAAAGTAATTGAAAATCCATTACACTTCCATTCGGGCGTTTCGATACTTTTATGCAAACTCGACAGAGAAGCTTTTTAATAGCCTGTTATGAATACTCAATCGTATTAAAGCGATATCAAATGAGCTTATCGATTTTGAACTAAAAAGGTGCGGTTGTAACAATGTGAAAATGATCACGTAAAATGGATATTTAAAAAGCTCGGCGAAACCTGAATTTATCAATCTTATTGCGAGAGCGTTGGCGAGGTAATGCATTTAGTCCGTTGAAATTTCATCTGAAACAGCATTGAGAGAGTAACTGAAATAAAGGGAATGAGCGACTCGGAAAAGTTTTTTGTTAAAGAGGACATCGAATTCGTAAACGTCCGCAGACCATTCATTGGAAGACAATGATAAATTGTTTCAATCTTTGCAAATACCTCAGAAACAAAAAGCTCCCATTTCAGAGGCTCTCCGCATTCAGTTGGTAATGGTATTAAACCTCAACGGATTCGTATCTGCGCGTGGAGTTCTAACAGAGTTACTTGTCAGACAAATTCCTTTGTGCAATGCATTTACTCAATTTAAATGTACAACGAAAGCTAACCAATTTTCAATGATTCTTTGACGAATTTCCGGTGGCAATAGCTATTTAATAAATTTTTTTTCTTCCCCGAAAAAAATATTTTTTAATTTTGTTTTTCATTTCGCGATATTTGGAACACCGTACAGTCAGCCATCTGAATTTCTGGGTGGCAATTTTTTCATCAATGCTAATATTACGCAAAACTCTTTGAACGAATGAAAGTCAAGTGACGCGTAATTTAAAAAAAAATAAAATTCAGCAGTCAACAAAAGATTCAATAAGTTCAAAAACTATTGATATTGTCTATCAGTATCAATTTGTGATAAAAAAAATCGAACCTGGAATATTTTTTAATTAAGTACAAGCCTAACAGTGGTGATAAAGCAAGTAAACGCACTTAACAAAATAACCTTTTCCATAAACAGTCATTTTGACCGTTAAAATTTTTTTTTTGAAAGTATCTACGGCTTATTTCAAAGAGCATGAAAGCAGCTATAAAAAGAGCCGACGCTCGTTCATTTTCCATACCAGCTATTCCAGTTGTCGCACTAAAAAGTGACTTCCTAAATTTGTTTGGATTTTCGGCGAATTTAAGTATACGATATTGCAGAAATCTATATGATCATGTCGCGTCTAAAATAATCACGACTCTACTGTTCATCCTATACTCCATAACAAATGTATTATAGATTTATCTACGTGAGTATGAATATGAAGTTGTCGAGAATAGAATATCAGAGCATCTTTACGAGGCAAGCTTCGAGCAACGACAATATCTAATCAAAATTCATACCTACGAGATCTACATTGATGTAGACACTTGAAGCTATAAAGCTTAATAAGCTTGATTATGCAGCAGCGTCAAATCTGAAACTGAGTACGATATTTCATCGCTCATCCTCGCAACGCTCGTACGCCATTAATTTTCTTTTCAGCTCTCAGCGCGCGACTGTATACCCATCCGAGCTCGCTGCACCCAAAATATAGCGTGTCACAAAGGCTAATCTTCGCGCAACAAATGCTCTCAGCGCAGTCGTTGCAAGGTATATATATATATATATGAGCAAATCCACAAAAAAACTACCGTAATTCGAGAAAGTTGGGGCGAATTTTCAAAAGGGGTGCACGCTCTT
>JAWWMK010008815.1:0-26256 GCA_035047105.1 Galeopsomyia nigrocyanea
CGGGACGCAGTCTTAGCGCGCAGCAGGCGTGCAACCTCAAAACAGAAAACCAAGCAATCGAGCATATGAAACTTGCTTGAGTATGAGCTGGATATCGGTGATATCGATTTTGATGCACTCATAAATGAAAATGTAGAAAACAATCAGCCCCAGATCCAGCCTGAGCCTGAAAAAGAAAATACAAATAGTTCAAATCAAATTATGGAACAAGCAATGACCCTTGCTGGTATCGCGGTAGGGTTTTTTAAAATTTTTAATTTTTTGTAATTTTTTTTTAATTGTTATTTTATTTTTCAGGAGGAGGATGACTTTCTACAGGAGAAGGATGACTTTCAACAGGAGGAGGTAATGGCGGATAAGACGGCGGCTACTGTTCATAAGGTAATTTTTTTTTTCTTTAATTATTTCTT
This sequence comes from Galeopsomyia nigrocyanea, assembly GCA_035047105.1. Taxonomy (NCBI): domain Eukaryota; kingdom Metazoa; phylum Arthropoda; class Insecta; order Hymenoptera; family Eulophidae; genus Galeopsomyia; species Galeopsomyia nigrocyanea. The sequence continues at coordinate 411 of JAWWMK010008815.1, forward strand.
TATTTTTCAGGAGAGCGATGATGTACAGGAGAATGTAACAGCAAACAACAAATCAGGAGAGCGATGAGGGAGAGGAGGAGGCAAGCGCAAATATGACGGTGACGGCGGCTACTGTTCATAAGGTAATTTTTTTTTTATTCCTTTATTTTTCAGGAGAGCGATGATATACAGGAGAAGGCAACAGCAAATCAGAAGAGCGATGGGGGAGAGGAGGAGGCAACCGCAAATATGATGGTGACGGCGGCGGCTGTTAATAAGGTAAGTTATTTTTTTTCTCAATTTTCTTTTCTGTAAAAATTGTTTTTTCCGGCTCGTCGTGAAATCATCATCGATCAATTTCCAAGTTTCGACTCCATAACTTGCCGACAGGTAAGAATTTATTGAATTAAATGCATAATATATATGTGTAATCAATTAATTTTTTCACTTACACAGTACAGCATCTCGCCTCCACCGTACGAGCGGTCATCGGGGGAAATGACCAATGACCAAAGGAATTTCCTCATGGGTAAAGCGGCAATTAATTTTGTTAATACGGGCCTACTCCTGAAAAAGGAAAACATGCTGCGCGGTTTTAGTGAAGGCTGCTGCCGACGAACAGTCGCCTAGATTGAAGCAACATAGCTACACGAGAATATGTGGAGCAGTTTTTCCCGGAAGAGCATCATCGCGACATGGTCGATGCCTTCCGTGAAAAGCGCAGAGAGTCATATGACAAAAGAAAGAACCAAGACAATGCACAAGCCAAGCGAGCCAAGCAAGCCAAGCGAGCCAAACGCTGATTGACAAATTTTGAAATTTTTATAGTCGTCATATTTATTGATAATGTCTTAATGCATGCTATTATTTAACTATTTATTTATGTAACATTTTGATAGAAATAAAAATATTTTGTAATAATAGAGTGTACGTGTTTTCTTTTAATGCAGCCGTGATAATGGAGATGATAACAACCATCAACCATCATCACGCCGGTCCCAAGCTCGGACAAATGCAGAGGGAAAGAAAATGAAATAGATCTCAGGGAAGTCGTACGCGGAAAGCAACGCGTATGGACTCGAAAGAAGGGGGTCGTCCGAGTCCATACGCGTTGCTTTCCCGCGTACAACTTGCTCCGAATCATACGAAAGCAATGTGTTTGGATGTTCGTTTTTTAGATGTGTTTGAATGTGTTTGGATGTGTTTGGATGTTTTTGAATGTGTTTGAATGTGTTTGAATGTGTTATGATGTGTTTGAATGTGTTACGATGTGTTTGAATGTGTTTAAATGGTTTGAATGTGTTTGAATGTGTTTGAATGTGTTCGAATGTGTTTAGATGTGTTTGAATGTGTTTGAATGTGTCTGAATGTGTTATGATATGTTTGAATGTGTTTGGATGTGTGGATGTGTTTGGATGTGTGGATGTTCTTGAATGTGTTTGAATGTGTTTGGAAAACGACAAGCAGAAAATTCTTGAAAATGATAGGGGAAAGTGCTAGGCAAGAATAAAAGGAAAATCCGTCGGAAAATCCCGGAAAAGTTAACGGGAAAGCGATATAGAAAAGCTGGACCCAAAACGACGAGTAGAAAATTCTTGAAAATGAGAGGGGAAAGTACTGGCCGAGAATAAAAGTAAAAGCCATTGGAAAATCCCGGTAAAGTTAACGGGAAAGTGATTTGGAAAAGCTGAACCGAAAACTACGAGTAGAAAATTCTTGAAAATGATAGGGAAAATTGCTGGGCCAGAAAAAAAGGAAGAGTCATCAGAAAATCCCGGGAAAGTTAACGGGAAAGCGATTTAGAGAAGCAGTGCAGAAATCTACGAGTAGAAAATTCTTGAAAATGATAGGGGAAATTGCTGGGCCAGAACAAAAGCAAAGTCGTCGGAAAATCCCGGAAAAGTGAACGAGAAAGCGATTTAGAAAAGCTGAACCGAAAACTACGAGTAGAAAATTCTTGAAAATGATAGGGGAAAGTGCTAGGCAAGAATAAAAGGAAAAGCCGTCGGAAAATCCCGGAAAAGTTTACGGAAAAGCGATTTGGAAAAGCTGGACCAAAAACTACGAGTAGAAAATTATTGAAAATGAGAGGAAAAATTTCTAGGCCAGAGTAAAAGGAAAAGCCGTCGGAAAATCCCGGAAAAGTTAGCGAGAAAGCGATTTAGAAAAGCTGGACCAAAAACTACGAGTAGAAAGTTCTTGAAAATAAGAGGGAAAATTTCTGGGCCAGAGTAAAAGGAAAAGCCGTCGGAAAATCCTGGAAAAGTTAACGGCAAAGTGATTTGGAAAAGCTGAACCGAAAACTACGAGTAGAAAATTCTTGAAAATGATAGGGGAAATTTCTGGGCCAGAACAAAAGGAAAAGCCGTCGGAAAATCCCGGAAAAGTTAACGGTTGGCTACATTTGATGAAAAGAGCCATAGCTATTAACACACATGCTCGACGTTGGTACCGGCTAGGCAGAGATTCGTGGTAGAGAGAGAGAGAGAGACAGACACTTTGTAGCATCTGTGATTTCATTTTGCGAAACACTAACGTTTTTATCCAAGCTTCAAGGCTCGTTGTACAATTTTACTATCAATATGTAATTTTACATTTTCAGATATGCTAGTGATTATGCTAATACTCAAAAGGTTATTTAGAAAAAAAAATTGATCAATATTGACATTTTGTATTTTAAATTGCCTTTTATTTTAAAATTGCGGTGTGGTCGGGTTTCGCGGAAATAAATTGACAAGTCATTATATCTATCTAGCTATAATTATACAAGGCTGTACAATTAATGGTTGGCTCTAACCATGTTATAATTATAAAGGCTGTAATTATACAAGTGAACATTTAGAAATTTTACAACTTAACAAAATTTTTTTTTGATAATATTTCCTGCACCTATTGAGGTAATTATCACGGTGCGTTTTTTTTTATAGTGGTATACCCGAGAGCTCTTTTGCTCCTCCCCCGCCCCTCCCCCTTTTGTATTTCCTTTTTTTACTCAAATAATGTGCCGCGCTTGAATTTGGGATTTTAATCGAATAATGTGCCTCGTTTATGAGCCAAATGAATTTTGGATTTTCTATAGTAGGCGGCTGAACTTTTGTGATAAATTCTCTTATACAATATATTCATGCGACGGTTATACTCGAATGTTTGATTCAAAGTGTATGGTTTATGGTACATATATTCATGCGACAGTTATCTTTGAGTGATTGTTTCAAAGTATAAAAGCTTTTGTTCTGTTGATTTCAAAAATTAATAAAAAGGGCGTATATGACGAAATCTATAAAAAATGCCGATTCTTGAAGCCTGAAATGGCAAAAAAAAAAAATTGTAACGCTAGAGCTTCCGGAATTTTTTCTTCTTCTTCCTTGAGGTATATAGTGCCGGAAAATGCTCGTGAACATTAGAAAAGTTCACAAGAACTACTTTTTTCCGGCTTTTCTATATTTTTGTCAATTAAATTTTTTTTCGATAAAAATAGACTTATAACTTTCGCTGGTAGCGTTTTTGCATTGATTTCTACAATAAAATCGATAGCACTATCGTAATCTACGTGAAAAAATACATCGAAAACATATGTATCGCAGTATTGAAATTGATGTTTGATGGGCCTTGTACTTCAAATAAATAAAATGGTCGAATATGTACGTTGCGCTGTTATTTCGAGCGATCGGCGTATGAAAGCCATTTATTTATTGTTTTTTTTGGAGGACCCCTAACAATCATTTCCGATAATGCGATACATGTTTTCGATGTATTTTTTACGTCTTACTCTTTCTCCGAGGAGTTCCGAGTAGTGTGAGCGCGCATTGCCCGTTGTATGAGACAAAAGTATTTTTCTAATCGCTTAGTTGAGTACACCATAGAACATACTTTCTTAATTTATTTATGAACATAATATGTTGGTCGATATCAATGAATAAATCTTGCCTCTATTACATAAATAATAGAAATACTTTTTTCGAGAGTATATCTGAGGGAACTGGTAAAACCAATTTATATAAAACAATTATATATAACCTAAGGGGAATTTTTGCAGTATGTGTGAAATTATTTTGCTTTCTACTTATTACGCACGAGGAATCTAAAAATTACCAAAAACATTGAAAGTGTAATGAGGGTCTTTTTACCATCAGACAGCCAAATTATGTTGCAAGCAAGTGCGTCCATTTCAGGATTATAGATAAAATATTTATACACCGTTCATTAATGTCAAAATATCGCCATCTCGCGACAGAAAGACCCTCATTGACTCAATGAAATTAAAAGTACAGATATTTTTTTCGCCGTCATGCGATAGGTCCCACTATTGCTCTTCTCCGAATGAATTCTCCACTACTAACTCGTTCCTACACAGTAAGCATTCAATGCAACATGCAAATCCCGCAAATTTCAGCTGGAATAATTATCAGTTATACTTCAGGCGTCGCCACGGTTGGAGCGTTCCTCTTTATAGAGTGTAAAAAAGTTTGTCAAAATTATAATTTGTGTTAAGAATTATTTAACAAAATGGTGATCATGGAGTTTCCAACTAAAAGAGAGCAGAATGGTAATATCAATTTATAGTAGATACTCCTGTTTATTAAGCTCTAAAAGATAAATTAAAAAACAATAATTTTACCATTGTTCGTTATGTATAATCCTATTCGGAAAAATTAATCGCGTTTGCCATCTTAACTTTTGAATTAGTATAATTTTTTATATGGCTTCTGATAATCGAGGAGCGCATATATGATATTACAAATGAGCTTATCACCGCGGATAGTCACGCTAAGTATTGTTTCAATACATTTTTCTCTCAGATGTCGTTTCTTGGGCGTGGACACAATTCGACCTGAATAGGAGACCAGAGCTCATATAAAATACATAAAGAAAAAATCACCATCTTTTTCGTAAATTTCGTTTTACAATTAAAATAAGAAGTGCTTGGTGAAAAAAAACTATGCTCCGGTACGAAAGTAGAAAAACTCGAAAACTTATTTTAGTCAAGTAGAAAAACAACTATGTAGTTAGCTCTAACCATTTTTTATACCCATTTTTTTTGTCTGATTACCAGACACAGAAATAAAAAGGCGGAAATTTTCTATAGAAAGAATTTGCGAAGTAGGTATGGGGAGTGATCAATTATTGCAATGATCAAATTACGATGATTCAATTGATTCTAGTAGTAACAGAAAATTTACTGAGAAAATAAATAACATTTTACCGAATTAATAATTGTTATTTTCATAAAATAAATTAATAGATTTGGATTCAAGCCAAGAAAGCCAGCAAAGTAATCCGATAGTGAGCAACCGACGATCAACGGATAAATTCTTTGTTCTTGTATTTCTACTCACGATACTTGCCTGGACAAAAACCTGCTCTTCAGGTATAAAACACATGCAGTATAATGATTATTTACTTACAAATTTTGCACATATTAAAATTTTTTTTATTATAAATTTATTTCTTTTAGTCCAACCCAGTTTCGTGTCCCGAGACAGTAGCTTCGATATAATTATTATGCGTATAAACGCGCCTGTACTGAGGTAAAAAAATCAATATACGTAATCCATGAACAAAGGCACATGATGGTTTATTTTTTTCAGATCATCTGACGGCCGGTTCATATGGCCGCTGATAATAAGTATTGTGGGTGTATTTTTTTATACATTACTGACTGAGAAGACAACCAAAATTTTCATACGTATTGGTCAGTTGTTATACGCGTTCACCACGATTATAACAAGTATTCAGGTCGTAGTTGGAACAAAAGAAATCGTGCTAGATTTATCTAAAATTCTCGATAACGCAATTTTTTGGATTAGTGCCATAATAGGACTGATGTGTCTGACATGGGGTTGGGCATATGCAACATCCATGGTAGTTAGCTGTTTTAGCTTTCTTGAAGCCGATAAAAAAGAACTCTGTGACATAGCTAAAGACTCCTGTCAGTGAGTGAAATTACTAATAAAATGGAATAAATATCATGACTTCAAAAATATATCTGATCAATTTTTTCTTAGGGTGGTACTACGCAGTCCTTTCATCATACTTTTCATGGGCTTCATTGCTACATTAGCGTATTTTGTGTTTTCGCTCACTATTAATGCACTGCTTTTGAGAATATTTGATGAACGCAACGAGTCTCTTCTCTATTTTTATTCTGTCGCGATAGTTCTTGGTGGGTTATGTGCACTAGGCTTTCTTTATTTTATAGCTTCTATGGTAGTAAGCGCATACACCATCAACTATTATTGGGAGAAAGACGAAAAAGCTTTGTCTCTCTTTGGGCGAAGTATAGTCAGCACGATGAGGTAACAATAATATTTCATAACGATTGATTATCTATTTGATTTTCCATAGAATTTTTTTTTCATGTCTTTTCTAATGATTTCTCACTTATTCACAGGTATCACATTGGGACTATCATGTTTGCATCTACTATATTCATTTCATCTATTTGTGGAATAGTCCAGGCTTTCAAACACAAACGATTACTGCAAAATAAAGAAAGTTCTATTTTTTATTATGTGAGCAAAGTGTACCTTGCACTGAGGATATCAGATTTTGCTTTGATTTGTTCATCAATCTATGGAACTGGATTCGTAAAATCTTCACAAACAACATTTAATGAGGTGTTACGTCGGCCTTCATTGTTCTTGGCTACTCTAGCAGTACGTTATTTATCATAATTTTTTATTTATGCTCTTACATTACATTTTATTTTTTCACAAATCTTTCAGGCATATGAAGGTATATTTATAAATATACCTTTACTTCTGCTGATTTTGGGCGTAAAATTTGCAGCCATCACAGTACCGGTGGGAGATCCCAGAACCCAAGAAGCCATTTTGAACATATCCCTTCTTCTCCATGGATTAATTTTACCTTTGATATGCTTTGCGTGTTTGATGTACTTCACTATGAAAGCTCTCTTGATCAACAAAATTATAATTTTAAATAAAGAAAATTCCGATTTTTTACAGTATTCTGATGCTGAAAAAAAATCAGATATCTTTGGCGTTTATAATGACTGTAAATTTCAAACTCTGAGTGTTTAATAAACACTGTTTATGCATCTAATTTTTAACGTTTTTGAGTATTACAGTAAAAAGTCAGTAAATTGCAAGACTGTATCATCATATTTTATAATAATTTCAAAAATATAATAAAGTGTTGTTTTTCAATTTGTTATTATTTTATTGCGTAACATCAAAGATACGACCTCGTTTACAATAAGCTTCTCGATTTTATAGCCTGTTAGCCTTGTCAATATTTAGAATTATGTGAATTTCAAGATGATTCTCATGATTTCATACCGAACCAAGTATTTTTTTTTTACAAAATATTATCGATTAATGCAAATAATTTTTTTATTTTTCTTTGCAAAAATCTAAAAGTAACTGAATGTTATTAGTAGATCGATTGAATATTTGATAATACAATTTTTCCATCTGCTATATTCAAGAGATTGATTGCAGTGATTATGTTATCAATTATTATCAAAAGAAAAATCTATCGAGATAGAGAGTCGATGGTGCGAAGTAATCTTTTGCTTACTTGTCAACAATTATTCAATCGCCTTTGGTCAGGCTATTAGAACGAATATCAATGGAATACATTCTCAGTTAGAGTACTAATTATTCTTTGAATTAAAAAATGAGACATTGATTAATTTTATATCTATATCTTACAGTTTAAACTTGTTAAAGGTAACAATAATATTCATAATAAAATATTTTCTGAAGTAAAATTGTTTCGTAACTAGAGATTAATTTATATGCTACAAAAGTTTGCATCGATAAAATTAGAAAAATTATTGAAAATTACTTAAAAATCACATAATATTTAAAAACTGTATTAATCTAGCTAAATTAAAAAAAATTTCATTCATATTGTAATGTCTATATCATATTGTCTTATATGGAAAATATCAGATTATGTGTTTAGAATACTTTCAGTTACACATTATTTTTATTTGAACTTTAGGTTTCTACAAAAATAATGGTAATAATGCCAAGCCAAAGGTGGCGTAATAGCAGTATATTTAGCTTACTTTTTTTGATTGCATTCTCACAACAAGCAGTGTTTGGTAACTATAACATTACAATATTATTTTTATATGTGCTTTTCTTAAAAATATCAACAATGATTAATTGTTATCTTAATTTTGGTGGTGGTAACATTAAAATAGTAATAAAAGTATAGCTACTGCTTGTATCAATTAACTGGTATTTCAAAATCAACTATTCCGAAAGCTTGAGTATCGATTAGATAAAAAAAATTTTTTTTCATCATTATTTGTTCCTTTAATCTAATAAAAGTTACATTAATAGTTCTAATAATTTAGGATATCCCAAATCTTCTTCAGAAAATATAGTGGAAGATTTTAAAAATGTTCTTGATCCTATAGTCGATTCATACGATCCGCAATGGTTGAAGACAGTGAGTAGCTGTTAGCATGTTTTTCAATAAACTAATTGGCTTGATAAAAATTACATAAATTTACACAATACTGATTTTGTAGATGAATTATATCCAATTTGTTATTGACATGGATAATGCAATAGAAAAAGGTAACGAAAAAGAATGGATGCAATATGTTGGCCAAATGTTTAATTTGGACCGCGTTAAATGGGAAACTGAAACATACGAAGAGGATCCGAGAACTTGTTCCATTTGTAAATTTGCCATTAATATGATTCGAAACATGATCAAAAACGGTAAAAGCATACAACACATTATCGACTATCTGGAAAGAGCATGCACGGTATTGCAAGGTCAAACGCAAAGATATTGTCATGGAATGATGAGACTCACTGGGGTAAGATTAATCGTATATTGGTTTCTATGCAAATTCGATTGATTGGTAAACATGCCGAAAAGTATGAATTTTTCAATGATTTCCTCTTTTTTTCGTAACAAAACAATTTTTATCATTACATTCCTACTTCTTGAAATGAGTACGAATAAAATGATATAAATTAGCTATTTATATCACAATAAATAAAACGTATCTATCTATAGATTATAAATATTTTACTCATTGATTAATAAACGCTATTCTCAGTTGCCAATGACATGGAATCTAATACACAGAATAAACGTACACTTTAATTTTAAGTTGGACATTATCGAGGTAGTCGCAGAATCACCATTGACGCCAGCACAAATTTGTGGTTTCCATTACCAAGGACTCTGTAAAAGCAGCTATGCCGAACGACACGATTGGCGATTGAATTATCCACCCAAAAACAAACCTGCTCAGCATCCAACTGTACCACCGCCCAAAAATGCACCAAAATTAAAAGTTTTGCAAATCACTGACACACACTTCGATCCTTACTATCAAGAAGGAGCAAATGCCAATTGTTCTCCTGAACCCTTGTGTTGTCGAGCAACAAATGGTCAACCTTCGTCCCCGGCAACGACGGCAGGCAAATGGGGCGACTACCGTAAATGTGACAGTCCGAAAATTCTTCTCGAAAATGCTTTCCAACACATCGTTGATACACACAAGGTTGACCTTTTTAACATTTAAAAGAAACTGTAAATAGTTGCGTTTCGAAATATTTTTGCATACGCTATTTTCTATTTGACAAGACTTCAAATTGCAAATATTATTACATTGATGAAGATTTTATTAATGTATTGTTAAAATTATTAGTACTTACTCAAATTATGATGAAACAAATCATTAAGAACTGTATATATGACTTTTTTTTAAGGATATTGACTACATAATATGGACGGGTGATTTAGTTCCCCATGACACGTGGAATCAAACGCAAGAAATAAATTTGCAAATTATTCGTGAATCGAATGAAATGGTGGATAAATATTTCAAAGGGATCCCAATTTATCCAACTGTTGGAAATCACGAGAGTTGTCCTGTAGATACGTAAGTTTATAGAATTATAATTTCAATTGAAAGTATTCCAAGTAAATTGAGCTTGAAAATATTTTTCACTCTACTTTAGCTTTGCACCATCGGGAGCTCCAGCTAGACGAAATATGTCCTGGTTGTACGACCAACTAGACAAAGACTGGAGTCGTTGGTTGCCTTCAGATACTACAGAAACGATCAAACGCGGAGCTTATTATTCCGTTCTCGTCAAACCAGGCTTTCGAATCATTGCCATAAATAGCAATTACTGTGCAAAAAATAACTATTGGTTGATCAAAAATAGTACCGATCCAGCTGGTCAATTAGCTTGGTTGATTCGTGAACTCGATGCCGCTGAGACAAATCATGAAAAGGTTCACATCATCGGCCACATGCCACCCGGTCAACAAGATTGCATTAAAGTTTGGTCCAAGAATTATTATGACATCATTAACAGGTATAGTATCTTTTCTCCATTACATAAGATCGAATATACAAACGTTTTCAGCAGATTTGTTACTTTTTTGTTTTTTCTTAAAAGTATAATATTAATATTAGTGTGGAAAAGTAGTTTCACCCCTGTGTGGATTTATTTGCCCGGGCAAACTGAGAGGAAAAAGGGCACAAAAGGGCGAAATCTCTTTTTCCATTAGGATCGTTTCATACATTATGATACAACGCGCGTAAACCGAGATTTTGCGAGTACATATGATTCGATGTCCACAATAATTGTTATAAATACTGCCACTAGCAGTATAATTTTTCAATATCTTTTATCTAATTTTGTATCGATATTTGTTCTCCTGCTTTGTAATGACGTATTTTAACTCATTCTGACTTTTGTTTGCAAAAATTTAGATACGAGGCAACCGTAATGGCTCAATTTTTCGGTCACACTCATTTCGACGAATTTGAAATGTTTTATGACAGCAAAAATTCCACAAGATCACTAAATGTCGCATACATTTCGCCATCTCTGACACCCTGGGTAAACGTAAATCCTGCATACAGAATTTATTACGTAGATGGCGACCATCCAAGTACAAGCAGGGTAAATATTTAAGATATAAATAAGAAATTGTTAATTATTTGATGTTATTATGCGCTCCTTATAGGCAATCGTGGATCATGAGACGTGGAAAATGGACCTTGTCCAGGCAAATAAAAATGATGAACCGGTATGGCACAAAGCTTATACCGCTACAACAGCTTACAATATGACTTCGCTGATGCCAACAGAATGGAATAATCTTATTACTAGGATGTCCAAAGATGAAAAACTTTTTGACAAATATCATAGGTAAGTTCAAGGTATACTTGAAATTTCATTAAATGAAAAAAAATTGAGCCAATGACTCAAATCATCAATTATTTCAGGAATTACTACAGAGATACACCTGTTAGACCTAAATGTGACAGTGGATGTCGAAAAAGATTACTATGCGACCTCAAAACCGGCAGGAGTACTGATTCAAAAACTTTCTGCAATAATTTATAGATTTCAATATAATTTGCTTTATAATTTTTTTTATTGGCATGGTAATAAACGTTTAGCATGAAAAGTTTCATACTAATTATTATTTCAATAACATTAAAAATATTAGTTTGACGTAAGCCTGCTCCTTTATAGGGGAAAGCGGGGTAATCTATCCATGGGGTCAAATATCCAACCGTGAATATCTTTCAAGTAACACGTATTTTAACTCGGTTGGAGAGAGATTTTTATATTTGTGATTGTGATTTTTCGATAGCGCCCAAATTAGGTTCTAACAGTTGCTTTTGGAACGTTTTCTGGCACATCGTCATTTTCGATCTATGATTTTTCTAACTTTTTGCCTAAACAATCATACGTTAAAAAAAGTACGCAAATGAATTATTATATTGTTTATAAGTACACGGTTGCAATCTTTGTTATCGACGAATAATTTGCGACGCAGATGTTTCTGGAAATTATTTTTTACCAAACATTAAGTGAAAAAAAATTTCAGTCTGTGAGGCATTTTTCTCTCCCATAAGAACTCTTTGCTATTTTTTTTTTCTTCCCGAATTTTTAAATAAGAATTCGCGAGACGTACGATATTAAGTCCCTCTTTCAAATTCAAAGTAAAACTAATTTATTATTATTTCCGTTATTGTTAAGAAAGTGATTAGGAAAAGTGCCCCACCGAGCAGGTAATTTTACCCCACCGATGGAATAATTTTATCCAAACAAATTTTCGAAAAATGAAATTAAAATGTGAAAATGGTGTAACGGCAATTTGAAAAAAAATTTTGTAATTGATTCTACAAATACTGAATGAAAATCCATTATCAGAAATTGATTTGCCGTATGGGAGCATTGTAAAAAAAATTCGAAACCAATAAAATTAATGAATTGCCCCACTCTTCTTTAAAATTTGTATTTTTGGATAAACCCACAACCGTTTTAAACGATACATCTCTTTAACCACCTATAAATCCTGTAACCTGAGATGCTATAACGCAATACCCTTAATCACGGATTTGGGTTTGAGGATCTTGGGGTTATAGTATCGTAGGTTACAAGATTAGAAAAATGCAAATCTTAAAAATGAATAGTGTATTTGAAAGTAGAAAAGTAGCTTATTAATGAATTTCCCTGATTAAAAAAATTAAAATTAATTTGTGAACTGGTAGGAGCTCAAAGGTAGCGTAAGGCCGTGTTTTGTTTGAGAGTTGAGAATTGGAAACAATTTTCCCAAAAAGAATTCGATAATTACAACTCTTCGAATATGAGTTTGAAATAATTCAACATTTCTGAAAATCTTTTAGAAATAAAATTTCTTCAAAATTTTTTATACTTAAATTCAAATCTACAGGGGACAGAAAGTAAAAAATATATAATTTTTAAATACATATTACATTTATTCAGAAGATATGTGTACACATATAAATACATAAATACTCTATAATAAAATTGCTTGAGCTAAATATTCGTTTACAAGAGCATCTCGAATAATGTTTTAATTATCTTTATTTATTTGATTAGTCTCTTGCATGTTTCAGCTTTGGTCTCTAAATAATTGTCTTTACAATGATCCTGTTTCATTTGCCAAAGATTTTATATTAATATATCCGGAAAGCCGGGCATAATTGTATAATTATAAATTTAAAAAGGTTAAAAACTTAGTAAAAACATTTCACATTTGTAACAAGGTAGAAAATTAGAAAATTGAGTATTAGTTTGTTTCTGGCGTAACATCCAATATAGGTATATGAATTAGAAATATCATTATGTTTTATACAAAAAGCCGTTACACAAAGTAAAAAAGGCTATGAATAAAAAATGGAAAATCCAATGTGTCTATAAATGTGTACCAAGATTTACCATATATTATTATACTTTATTACCTTATTCATGCTCTTAGGCAGAAAAATGACACATTTGCGTGTTGCAAAAGATGACAACAGACGTAAAAATGACGAATATTGTGATTTGTCATATAATACAAAAGAATGTACTATTAATGAACTTTTTGTTGCCTTTAAACATAAAAAGTGCTCCGTAAGTAATTTATTCGCAGAAATTGATTTTGGTGATAATGACGATATTTCTTAACTATTAAAGCTTTTCAGTCGCTATTATAAAACTTTTTTTGCGTATTATTTATTTTGCTTTTATAATGAATGTATTTTTTCACGTAACAATTTCATCGTTCTTATCAAGAGGGAAAATGTACGCCGTGGCGTTCTTACAAGCTATCAACAGCAAAGACCCTTATGAATATTTCTTTTTGTTCCAAACCTCTAATAACAGTAAATCGATTTAATCTTTTCGTTAGTGAGCATTGCGATGTTATTTGGCAGTCATTTCATAAATTTTATTATGTTATCAATACCTTTATTAAATTTAATATCATATTAAATGACTTTAATTTTTTCATTCATTTATTCTTTACGCATAAAATTTTTCAATGTTTCAACAATTCTTTTAGCATTCAGCAACTTCTTACGTCGATTCTTTGATACTGCTAATGCATACAGACCGGTTAATTTATTATTATTATTATTTCGTTTTTAATAACGTATTCAAAATTAATCTTATAGCTTTATTATATCGATAAATTACTCTGGACGTCGTATTTTACAATCAATTTAACAACAGCAAAACTATTTGTTTCGAGTTTAATTTGCAATAAATTTTTTTCACGATTACACTTCAATATCATTGAATGAAGTTTACAAATAGAGGTCATATATATATCAAAACTTCATTGTTGTCTTAAGTAAGATAGTCAACAAAACTTTAAATAAAAATTAATAAATACAATTTTTGTATAATGAATATCGACTAAATTTCCGCAGTTTCTTTTTAAATGAAACATTATCTATGAATTAGAAACAGATAGAAAGCCACTTTTTACATTTTTTGACTTTGAAAAGCGTTCTTGAATTTCTGATAATCATTTTTTACAATATACTTATATGATTCATGTCTTGCGCAACCTACTTCTAATTAAATTCTTGTTTTTACAATATCTTAACATCTTTGTACAAAACTAATGATATAATCGCTTGATAAACTCACAATTCATTATGCCTGCATTATTATCATTTAATTGCATAAATTAAATCGTGATTCAACAGAAAAAAAAAATCTTGTCACGATACGAATAAAAGAAATGCGATGATACTTTATGAGTACGCCACGTTAATAAATAACAAAGATCGCATCGGTTGACTGATAATACAAAATCGCTAAACTACTTTCGCTGAAAAATAGAAGCACTGAGAGGCATTCGAGTAACGATTTGGCGTAGATTTTTTTTTCAGAAGCTACAATTATCATATTCGTCAAAAATCGTAATTCAGTACCAAAAACTTGTCGACTCTCTGTGTGAGATACACACATACCGATCAGCTCATCACGAAACTCGGAGCATAGCGTGATCGAATCACAGAAAGCTTGGCAATCTCCATCGTCCAGAGATTCTCGCTACAATGAAAATCGGCAACAATCATACTTCGGGCCACTTCATTTTTTGCGGCTCTTGGCGTTCTTTTGCAATTTGGTGATTTTGAGCCGACAGCTGGCTCCACCGGCATAGAGTACCTCGGCGCGTCCGCCCTCCTCAACGCTCGCGACGAGTGCTTTGAGCGCTCGTACATGCACGTCTTTGGCGCTGACCTCCAAATGAGCCCCGGCGAACCTCTCGCGCAAACACTTGCCGATGCTCGCGGCTTGCACCTCCGTCAGCTCCACACCGTCCAAGCACAGCCACTGAAGACAGCTGAGATTTGCTAGGAAAGCTTGAACGAGTCCGTGCTCGACTCGCACCTTCTTCATCGTGTCGGCGACGAACAGACCCGATGCTTTGACGAAGCTCAGGCAGTTGGAGTTACGCAAATGCTTGCCCACTTGGCGCAACGTGCGCTCGCTGTCCTCGAGAGTGACGCGCCAGAAGTTGATGCGCAGAGATTGCAGACCGCGGAAGTGGGTGGACAGACAGCCGAAAAATTGAATGAGCATGCGGTCGTCGATGAACAGCTGAGAGCTACTGTTCGCGGTGCTGCATCCGATCGTCGATTTGTCCAGCGATAGATCGAGCTCGCTTAGGCCTGTGAATCCGGCGAGGAACGGCAGTAGTAGTGGACCTCGTAGTGCCAGTCTATCGTTCACCGTCACCTGAAACAACGAAGTATTTTTAATATCGGGAATTACGATTATTCGATTTTTTTGCTTCCTTGAAGAGGAAGCTTTGTTTTCTTCAAAATTTTTATTTTTGATTTTTTGAAATATCTTTGCATTAGGTATCATGTAAATCCTAAATATAAAATTTTTTCGCGATGTCCGTGCATCTTTGTGTGTGTGTGTGTGTGTGTGTGTGTGTGTGTGTGTGTGTGTGTGTGTATGTGTGTGTGATAGTCTGTCAATCGATGTGGCGATTCTGTTCGAGTAATCGTCTCGATTTTTTTCTAAACTCTTGTAAATTGGTGTGGGTAGGAGGGAAAACAAACCATATTAAGATCTATTGAGTAGACAATTTTTTAGAGCCATTTTTCAACATGGAATTTTTAATGTAAATTTCGTAATTTCGTGCTAAAAGTTGTACCAATCACTATGGGTGTTAAAATAGTGTAATTGTCTTAAATTTTTCTAAATCTTCTGTATTCTTGCATAAATATGATCACAAAAAAAGTAAAATCATAGTTGATCATTTAGCTCTTCAAAAAAGCACTCCGCCAATGCAGTTGGCAGCGTTTTTATTTTTAAAATTAAGATTTTTAATTAATAAACTTGCTTATGAAGCAGTCCACATTAATTTAAGTATTGTTTTCTTTCTTTCAAAATATAAAAGAAATATTAATTTATAATAAGGAATCAAGTTCAGTAGCTTTCGTTAAATGACAGTCAATCTGTTAAAAACAATGATAATAAAATGTAATTTACGCTTGTTTTTCGATCGTATGACCTTCTTCACGGATGACCTGATTCTACCATCATAATAAATGTGTGTGTAAAGTGCAACGGTATATCTGAATTTTATGTAATTGCTACGTATCACTCATGATTTTGTAACATGACACGATTCGAGCGATGGATGTTCCGTACTGATAAAATGTCAAACAATTTTTATGACAAATGATTGGTGCTATCCGCGTTTGATAAAAGAATTTTATCGATGAACAGATAAATCTTAAAATAAGTCGAAACGATCCTTATTAGATATCAAAAGTCCAGGCGGTTTAATTATTATTTTGGTTTGTGTTTATTCCTCATCCATTATATGCAATACTTGACCCACATTTCTTTTCAACCTTAATATTTCCGCAAACATTCTGGGTCACTGTACATTCGACTTACAATGAAATTTCAATGTTTTTACAGACTTTTTTTTTTGGGAGGTAACGATCGTGAGTCAGTCGCAAGATGAACGACAGGAACAATTCGTACAAGTTTTCCAGAAAGTTCGCTCGCGAAACTGGGGAATCACGTAAACTTGATCTTCGTATAATTTACAATCGATGCCACTGCACGCAAGGACAAGAACGTCTAAGAGAACAAGGCTGAAAATCTCACGTTTATACACTGGGAACCGGGTAAATTCCAGTTGCATAATGCGCGCATACGCGGCCGTGATTGTAGCCATGATTTTTTGGCGGAGGCGCAACGCGATGAGAATTTCTTATGATTCCATATATTATAATAGTTTTGACGGACGCCGAGATACGCGGCGATGCGTGCGATCGTGCGGAGAGGGGCATCGCGTATCAGTCGTCGAAACGGAATGCCTCGCGATAGTCGTTCGATGGCCCAATTGATTTTTACCCCGTGCGTGTAGTCACCACGTGTTTATTGGTGTCGGACGTGTCCACCGAGCTTCACACTCGAGTTTATACTTTTTTTTCGGAGCTTTGAGCGAGCACGTGTATCGCGTAGTTGTTTGCATGAAGATTATGTATCAACGGATTTAGAAAAGTCACCGAGCAGCACGGGGATATAGAGCGACTTGGCGACTCGCATGTACAAAGTATAACGTACGTAAATCCATTTAAGAATTTTTCTTTTTGCTAATGCGTTTTTTCGAAATTTTTTATTATTTGATTAGATGGATGAAGTAGTTCATTACCATTCAAAAACTTCTTCAATTAAAAACGAAATAATAATAATTATAGATTCTAAATTGTTTCAAGTATTTTAATTCTGGTTTAAACGTTTATTTCCATCAAAGAAACAAAATCTTTCATTAAATAAATCATTATTCATTCACTATTATTCAGTTGTTCATTAACCAAGTCATTATTTGGAATTTTATTTATTTGTGATCGCTCGTACGTAAGAGTGAACTTGTAAATATAAGGCGATAAAAGGCGATTCAAGTATTGTTAATAAAACTGGAATTTCCACTACAATCTTGCATAAATTAAAAGTCTTACTCTGACGGCGATTAAAACTTGTTTACTGTTACGTCAAGCAGATTATTTAATTATAATGTTTTACTAAAGAGAAAATCTTCCGCAGTCTAGATTATTCATTGTCAAACTACTATCTCTAAGCAGCATGATTAAATATTCAAGCAAATTTGATTTAAATGGAAATTCCTGTACTTGAAAATCAAAGTAGCCAAAATAGACGCTTATGTTCTCACTTAACGACGACAACGCATTGAATAGATAATAATATTTTATTTACGATAACACCTCCGCCAGCATTGTTTCTCACTCTCAGCCGCTGTACAATGCTAATTTCGTATAAAGTGCCTATTGTCGCGGGCGGAGGACCATACAAATTTCCTCATTTTGATTGTTTCGAATCCTCGGTTTCATACTCGCGAGCAAGCCGAGGCTAAAGTTTCTTGTTTAATTTAGGCAAGAGTTTGGCGCGTTAAGTTAGAGAGTGTGAACCGCAATAAAGTGACATTCGAACGTCGAGAGGACGAGAAGCCCCGCTACACGCGCACCACGCAAGAGAAGGCACTTGAAGGTTCGAATTGCAAATTATATATCTCGCGAAGCTCGAAACTTCTAAGTACTCGCGAGAAATTCGAAACTACAGCAGTATAGCATATACGAATAGCCAAGCGTCTATTTTCGTGCTTACATAATTCTCCGATCAAAGTCTAATCGCAATATCACGAGCACTTTACGAGCTACCAAAGTAATCATATATTATACGAATAGAAGTTGAACTTACTTGGAAGCCAGCTAGTCGTAGGAAAACGACGTCGGGGCATGCGGGTGGCGCTGCGGCCCTGAGCAACTCGGCGCCGGCGTCGTCGCGTCGACCTAGCCGTGATAATGGTCCTTCGTGGACGGCTAGGTGTAGACGGGCGTTGCATAGGCTCAGCTCGCGCACATTCGTGCAGCGTAACAGCTCCGAGAACACCGACAGCGTCTCCGACTCCTGTTGAATGTCAATTTTTTTTTTCATTTAGTTTTTCAATTCATTTTATCGTTACAATTCTTAATTCAACCACTGTAAAAGATTGTAAATTGAATCTGATTGAAAGTAATGTAATTTTGGAGATAGATTAGATGAAAAAAGAAAATGTTCTCGGTAATGATGAAATTACTTTTCATCGCCGAGCTACGCGACGGGAAATTTATGAAAAAAAAAATTTTCATATCTCCGCTCCAATAACGCGTTTCAATTTAGCCAGTCGCGGCGGCGTCGACGACATTTTTCAAAGCTTCACTGACTCCAAACGGATCACGCAAGATTGCGCGGCTAATGCATTGTGGGCGAGTAGAGTCGGCGACACGGAGTCGACTGGAGGTAAGAAACTAAGAGATTTCGTGGTGGTTTATTTTCTCCGAGAGAAGGGTGGTCTGTGAGAGGAGGGGGATCGAGGCGTGCTTTCGCGCGCGAGAAGGCAATTGAAATTGAGAACGTGTCTCGCGAAATCGAATTTGTCTGGAAAGACGCGGAGATCCTTGATTTCTTCTTTCCTGCGAGGACGAGTGAGAGAATCGGTAGTCCCTCTGCGCTGTCCGGGTATTAGGGAGGAGAAAGGAAAGGACGCTGTCTCTTATCCCTTTTTTTTCTTATCCCAGGCGACTATTCGTTTTGTTTAATGTGATTTCTTACTCTCAATCGCTTTTCTTTTCCTTCCAGCGCGCGGCGAGACCCTTTCTCTTTCGATTGTTTCAATGCATTACACGCGGGAATCACTGACTCGCTTTTTTTTTCATGCGTTTTATACTCGCTCTCTTCAGTTTTTACTCGATAACAATTCGCAGAATTTCATCCGGATTTTAATTTCCTGCCAATGCAAATGTTTGACTCGTATCGAAACTGTTGTTCGTGTAAGTCAACGCGTTGGTGCGATCGATTTCGTAAAAACAAACGAAAATTCGTTGTTTAAATAAAGCTTTCGCGTTTTTGAAATTCAATTCCCGTTCGTCGATTTCAGAAAACCAAACAAAAAGTTTTGCTTGTACGAGCTTAAAGAAAAAAAAATAGTTTCGTTCCGCGCAGAAACCAGCCCGAAAAAATACACTGTGTGCTGGAATAAATGAAAAATTCAGTTCGATTGAATCCCGCATGGAAAAAATAAACAAGAAAAAAAGCAGTTTTCGAAAAAAAAAAATCTTTTTCACCAATATTCTCTATATTCTATTAGCTCCTCGCGGAGTAGTTTCAAACGCAGCGCGTAAAATCTTTCACGCGGCAAATTCGCTGAGAGCACAGCGCGGAACTCTCTCGAGGAAGCAGCAGCGGCGTTATAAACTTTTCGCATTGAGAGTATGTGGAGCAAAGATGGGGCGGGTGGTGTACGCAAAAGCAAATGATGAAGCTTTAATGGAAAACTAAGCCTTGTGGATACAGCAAGCGCCCGCACCTCGTTACGCAGCTATCCACCTGGATACGCGCCTTGCGAGCTCTCTACTCTGAAGCCGTACGGCAGCCTTTATAATGTGCGACTGCGGCAGTGTTGATTTTTGCGCGGCCAGCTGAATCCCATGTGGGATATTATATAGATACTATACTTTATTGGGGGGATGCGATCGTTTGTTTGCAGCGTGGAATTGGTCGACCGAAAGAACTGTAGCATTAGTGATGTTAACGTTGTAAATATGCTAATTTACCCTCTATCTTGTAAGATTCTGTTGGTTTATTACACCCTTGGGATGATTGATGTATTAAGCAAAGTGTTTTTTGACTAGCTCTTTGTGGATATTTCGATGTTTCAATTTCAAGCTTGAGCGAAAGGAAACTAATTTAAAAAAAAAAGCATCAATAGATAAAGCTCCTGACGAAAACAGTCGAGCAAGTCGATAATAATGAGTATTATACAAGTGATAAGTGCACGTAGTAATTCGATTGCAATTTTATGAAAACTGTAATCGAAAACACGCGACCGATTGATCGGTGTAAATTTTTACAGAAAAATCCACGCACCACAAGTTGTTGAAATTTCGATTATAGCACACGGTGCTGTCATAAAGATCCTTATCTAGACGACGAAAATTAACTCGACAGCTTATATCAAAGCCGCAGCGTTATTCATGCAAAACTTCTCGAAAAAAAAAAAAAAAAATACCGCCCTCACGTGTAAAGAGCAAAGGCCGCGAACGTACATATACACGCGGGCACTCGACGCGTCTCCCTATATAATATAAGATAAGTTATCAGCTATATATACGGGTGAAAAGCTTTTGGGTCAAAGCGTAGAATCCGGGACACCGTGAAATTTCGAGGTGGCCAGCCGTGTGAGGAGAGCAAGTAAGTGCATACATAACCGATCCCCTTCTTTATACATACATATATGTCTCGCGCCTCTTTGGCAAATACGTTGCGATGTATACGCTTTGAATTGCGAGAAGCAAGAGTGGGTACATCTCGTTAAGAAAATGTCGCTCTTAATTAAGTGTGAATCTGTTCTAAAATTAAGCGAGTCTCTCGGAATTTTTTAATTTCGCCACTGCGGGCACCGGAAAGGCTCTTTGACTCCTAGGGAGGTGGGGAGACAAGCAAGAATAATCCAGCTTGAATAGGGAGGCGGCCGCGGAGAATAAAGAAAAGAAGGAACAGAATCCCTCAGAATTAATAAGGATTTCCGGCGTCGCCCAGAGTACGCTTACGGCAATATAAAACTTTGAAAATAAGGTCGAAGCTCGTGCTCGGAGGAAGAAAGAGAAGAGAAGAGAGAAACAGGGGAAAAAAAGAAAACAAGAGATGGGAAGGAGGCGCGAGCGAGGAAGTTGGTTGGCGAACACAGTGCGCTGATTACTGCCACGTCCAAGGGATGAATGCACCCAGCCGCCGCCGGAAGAATTATTGCAGTTGCGAAAAGGTGGACGCGAGACTCGGGGGCATCCGGATTATGCGCACAATAAGTCGAGCGTCGCTATACTCGCTATATAGATGTAATGCAGCAAAAGTGCAAGCCCAGACTTCATTTTTACGGCTCCGAGTCGTATAATGTACAGCCAATCCGGAAAAGGGTTGCTGCCCTCGATATATATTCCTTTATTTACTCGTTATAAGGACCGGTGAAGTCACGGAATATACGTGATGGATCGTATGCTTGTTATGCTATGCAATTGGATTTTTCAATATTGTAGTAACGCACGTGGTTTCAATTCTCGTTATCGTGTGATCGAAAAATTATTTATAGCACACGTGTCGTTTGAAGAGTAGGTACTTGATCTATATCTGATTTTAAATTTATTGACGACGCCATTACGTTTCACGTCATGATTGTTTTTCAGATAAAGTGATATTGAATTTCTTTTAGTGCTTGAACATATTTTCATGGATCAATACGAAATGTCAATTGTTTTATGAGTCTGAAGAACGCATCGTTGGAAATTCAACGAAATCAAAGCCGTCACTTATTGCTGCTTTTATAATTGGGAAAGGTCACTATTATCGTGAGGAACGTCCGAGAAAAGTTTGAGCCTTCGGAACGAAAAAATTTTCTTATAAATAAAGAAATTAAGTCGTCATGACTGAAATTTTCCGCGAAAGTCGAGACAATAACATTGAAACCGTACTTTACGATGGTTTTTTTTACCATAATTAGATACTCGGACGTATAATGAGCTTTCATGTAAAGTTTCGTCCCTCGGAACAGATGGTTTCCCTTGTTCCAGACGAATAATGCTGAAAAAAATATTCAGAAAACTGTCATCTATGCAAATAACACGATACGTGCTTCATTTTTTTTGTTCCTTTAATAACCTAAATTTATATGAAAATTGAAAAAAAACTATGATCAAGTAAATTCAGGTTATAAAAGGAATAAAAAAAATGAAGCACGCATCGTGTTATTTGCCAGTTTTCTGAATATTTTTTTCAGCATTATTCGTCTGGAACAAGGGAAACCATCTGTTACGTGGGACGAAACTTTACATGAAAGCTCATTATACGTCCGAGTATCTAATTATGGTAAAAAAACCATCGGAAAGTACGGTTTCAATGTTATTATCTCGACTTTCGCGGAAAATTTCAGTCATGACGACTTAATCTCTTTATTTATAAGAGAAATTTTTCGTTCCGAAGGCTCAAACTTTTCAAGCGACGTGTCGCTGCAGTTCAATCCAGGCAACGAAGATAGACGCTTTCTATCTTCGTTGATCCAGGTAAACTACAAAGGCGCCGAGACGCGTCATCGCTCGGCGACGGCGACTTCTCCCTCTCCCTTTCCCCTCCGCCGCCATTTTCCCAAAACACCAAACTGTAGCTTCGTGAGGCACATGGCACACGAAGGGAAGGCTATTAGATCCCTCGAGGAAGCGCATGGCTTCCGGGCATTGCGGGTCAAATAATCGATTTTTACGGGGAGGGCTATGGATTAGTGCTAGCCCTGGCCCCGGTCGGCTGGCGAGCGAATCGAGCAGGCGGGAGAGCGGGGGCAGAGATCGAAGGCGTATAGGAGAACTACGCGACGTTGCTGCGGCGACAAGTGTAAAGTGGGGGCGGCAGAATTCGGCTTTAAGTCAATGTGCGTTAGGACTCTGTTTAGGCAAGTCGTCTTTTCTCCGCTCTTAATTTTTGTAATTGTGTGCGTGCTTTGTACTTAGATTTTTTTTTGCGTTTTCAATTTTTTTTTGTTTCGCTTTAATTTGTGTTTAAATTCATTTTAATTTTTAGTTTTTATTCGGCTTCTATTGTAATCTCTTCGATTCGATTTTTTTTTTTGCTATTTTCATTTTTTGTGCTTTTATTTTCGTTTTTATATAATTCGGCTAAGGTATATTTGTATACAATAGCAGGCTTTTTCTCCTTCGAAGACGGGGTTTCTTATGCCGGCTATTTAGTTAGTTCGTTGTATTATTTTTCGTTTCTTTTTTTTTTATTTTGTATTTTTGTATTTTTGCCATTTATTTATTTTGCTTCATTAAAGTTAAAAGTTTTAGCATAAATCACTCTTCATTATTACCACTCAACCTCACGCCTTTTTACACTCGATGGCTATTCTTAATTTGTTGTATTATTTCTATGGCTTCTTATGAAAATATTTTTCTTGGCCACTTTCTGTTAATTATTGCAGAAAAATATCACTGCAACTCTTTTATTTCTCTTTTATTAATGAGTATTCTATTATTTAACTAATCTAGAATAAGTTGTTAATGCATCTTTAACTTGTATTTTGGGGGAATGAAAAGATAATCCTCGTACTTTGAGGATTTCAATTCAAAATTAACTCAGTCAACTTTAAAATGAAAGTACAAGTTGTTACAAATTCTAGTAAGAGTAAGAACTTAATGTGCGTTAGTTAAATAATAGAATAATGCTTGTCTTGGAAAAAAATTTCCTGATGGGTCACTACTTGAACTTTTTATTTTCAAAGGCCCAAGTTCTTTTACATTTATATTTTTCATTTGGGTATAGTAACTTAAGATATCACTGCCACTATTTTATTTGTTCCTTTCATTAATGTGCCATAATTTACAGGTCACATCTCTGTACTTTCGTACTTCAACTTGTCCTGGGGGTATACCCTCTGAGAATCAGACTCGGTTCAGGTCATTTCAGATGTGACAAGCGTTAAAATCTCAATCACTGTTTCAAGTTTGGATAAAGTGGAGTATACTCAAACATCCGGAAGTACTTGGAGACTTTATCTTATCTCGAGTTCATCACAAATATTGCAAAAATGAATCAGGCGAGTAAACAGTATTAATCATTGTAGTAGTATAATGTTTACTGTTGAAGCTGAAAATGCTGCGAGTGCTCAAACCAAAGCAAATAGAAGATTTTGGTGAATGCCATTATCGATAGTAATTGATGACATCATATTCTCTCATTGAAACTTAATGAGCTGATATGTTTACTAGATATAAATCACAATGAAGATGTATATCTCGTTCTTACGATACTGTAGAAAAAAGAAGTCGCCCAAAGATATGGCTATGTAAAGAGATTTGATTAAACTTTGAGTTTCTGTTACTTACAATTGGCAATTAAAAGAATCGATTACATAATTATTATCGTTCATTTGCGATGGATTGAAAAATGTATAATGGCTTTTCATTTCAGAAAACGATATATTGGCAGACAATGAACGAATTTATATCCACATCAAGATAGTCTGGATTATATTCATTTATCCTATGAAGGAAAACATTAGATTGAAAGTAACGACAATTTTTCGTACAAGAAATTTCGGAATTATATTGACTTTGATGAAAATATAGTAGAAAAAAACTTAATTCAACATTTTATTAAGATTCATAAATTAGCGGAAAAAATATTCTAAAATATGCTATCGCATTTTAATCTTTTTACGACTACGTCATCAATTTGTGGAGGTCGAACATTTTCGTTAGAAACAACGGAAATCTAAAAGACAAAAACAGCACGGTTTTGCTAGGCGACGAGATCAACAAGAGAGAAAGTCTCCAGTCAGCTTGAATCATCCGAATACTATCGACGCAATCTTACATAGCCTTGTTATTCAACAACTTTGTTGTTCAATACTATCGACGCAATCTTACATAGCCTTGTTATTCAACAACTTTGTTGAATAACAAGGCTATGTAAGATTGCGTCGATAGTATTCGGATGACTCAAGCTGACTGGAGACTTTCTCTCTTGTTGATCTCGTCGCCTAGCAAAACCGTGCTGTTTTTGTCTTTTAGATTTCCGTTGTTTCGAACGGAAATGTTCGACCTTCACAAATTATATAAAGTCATCAATTACCAGCATGAGTCAGCTATTACAATATTATATATTTCTCTTAATATAGATCATGTTAGAACGTCTACTAATATTTCATTTCAAGAATTGACGCTATCTCCTTCTATGTTAGTTTAGCTAGACACGCGAACAATAAATAAGGTACGAGAATCTAATACCGCCACTAAGATTTCAAATCGCCATAACTTTTTACGTCAAGCGAATTTTTCAATGTACGTGGCCTCGTTTGAAGGCTGCCCGTTCACCCTTTGAAATGATGCGTCGCACGATTAATTTGATTAAGTTTAACCAGAGTTATAACACTTTGAAGCGAATAACTTATTTTTGGCGTAAAAAAAGTGAGTGTACCTAATACCGCCATTTTAAGAAAAAAGTATTTTGGCGGATGAAAA
>JAWWMK010008826.1:2641-26251 GCA_035047105.1 Galeopsomyia nigrocyanea
TCCCCTCCCCCCCCCCCCCCCCCTAGAGTGTGCTGTTGAGTATTTTTAGCCAAGCGGACGTGAACCCCGAAAATTTTACGGAAGCGTCGCGTATACCGCAATGCTTATACAGAGAGAGAGAGAGAGAGAGAGAGAGAGAGAGAGAGAGAGAGAGAGAGAGAGAAAGGTGTCGTGCTCCCCCGCGACGACGACGACGACGAGGTACATGCCCCCTTATACACGACTTTGGACGATGACCAACATTCTTTTTGCGGCGGGATACTTGCACGGAATATCGGAGGTATGTTTAAGTTTGTGGTTGTGCGATATTGGTGACTACATTTTTTCTTTTTTTTTTGCTAGGAATGCTGTTGCAAGTATGTGGTATTTTTCGGTTTTGAAAGTTTGTTGCTGCATTTTACGGGGACAATGCAGTCGCATTATCGTTGCGTTTATTTTGGTGCGCTACATACTTGGAAGGAATTTAGGTTTTGAGGTATTTTGCAACTATACCGAGAAATTTCGAAGTTGATGAATGAGTGTTCCGATTGTGAAAACTGTGTGTTCGAAGAAACTATAATTAATATTTTTTTTTTAAATATTTTTGGATACTCAAACAAGAAATACGTGTTTAATAAAATTGAAATGAAATTTACTTGTGATATTTATGCATAGAGTTCTGTCGCGAATCCTTATGTTTATTGTTTGTCAGAATTAGATCTAAAATGTTTTTTAGTCAAGACGTTAGAGTTGATTATTGATACTCAGATTTCATTATTTTAAATGACACTTGAACGTAACAACTTATGTATTTATTTATGACAATAATAGTGGCTCGCTTAACATTCAATCAATTAATTCTGCGTCTTAAATAAAAGTAAGTTTGTTGTATGTTCATCAATACGTATAATGTTGCATTTTCTATATTTTCTGATATGGTAATAATATCGTGTATAGTAATAACATAGAGATGAAACTACTTTTGTATATCTACTAAAACTTGATAATATGTTAAAACTTTTCCACAAGAAATTAACGGAAAATAAAAAGAATAAAATTTTGATTTGAACAAGCTATTATAAAATATATTGCTCAGGTATCTGAGAAATCTATATAATCATCATAATAGCATAAACTGGTGATGTTCGATAAATTTGCTTTTTAAAATAAAAAGAATAAGAGACACGATTGTTTTGTCGGTCTGGATTCACGTCTTAATCTGCATTTTAAAAATCACTCAATTTTATCGCACTAATACGCAATCTTGACTAAATTTGCAAATTAAAGTTTCGGTTTGTAATAAGTCTCCGATAATCAAATTTAAAAAATAGACAGTTCAATACTTCGGAAAATGACATTTGTATCGGAAAAGACAATTCGTTTATAAATAATAAACGTATATAAAGCTGTTTTAAATCAGAGCAGCAGTGTTCTATGAAACATAGATATTCAAACCCTTCAGAACGTAGCTCTCCCTACTTATATCTATAAGTATCTTCTTCCCAACGAAACTATCACCTAAATATTATTCATTCCTCAAGAACACACTTTAATTCCGTCATCTCAACGTCTGCTATCAGTTTAAAAAGTAAACCCAAGCACATCCGTAAGATAAACCTCAAGTTACAACGAACGAACGTCGTCCATAGATCCATTCACACTCACGCAACTCCCCCCCCCAAAAAAAAACACAAAGCTTACCTTGCTCAACCTCAGCATTGATATTTATAGATCTGAGACGAAGCTCCTCGTTCTCATAGATAACGCCTCTGGAGGATTTGCGATCGAGCTTGCGATTTGGTTTGATACTGATGTCACGACGGCGCGCCCGTAGCATACCAACGCCGGCAGTGCCGGCAAAACCAACACCCGCGCCGGCGATCATCTTGATGAGCTCGTAGTACGAGTCGAGTTTTGACAGTTGTCCCGAGCCAAAGCTACGTGCGTTCGCGTATTCCTCGCCTGACGTTACACGCCTACCCTGGCGCAATTCCTTCAACTCGCGCCGCTTTGTGCGCATTCACTCGATACACTGCTGCTGCTGCTGCTGTTCGTCGATGATCGTTTCTGGCCACTCGAATCCGTGCCTGCTGCTACTGCTGCCTGTTGATTCATATAGAATTCTGATTAGAATATTTTACTTTGCAGTGTAGTATTGGACCTTTTTAGATAAGGTTATTCAATGTATTAAAGTGCTTGAAGGCAGTGGAAAAGCGTATTTGGTAATTGAAAATGTGGGATTTACAGTTGAATTGAAATGAGTTTTGATGATCGTAAAGCGATTAATAAAGAGAATATTATAGTTGCCATAAATTTAATAACATTATTTTTAAAACTTCAGCAATTTAATAAATGCTTTACAGTTATTTGCGAAATGTTAAAAAAAGCTCCGAATAAACAAACTTTTATAGAAAGTAAACATCAAACTACAATTAAATAATGAACAAAAAGTTGAACAGTCTCATATTAATATTTCTGTTCAACTTTTGCATGTACGGTTAGTTGAAATTTCTGTCGATATTGCGGATGTAGCCGACATAAATTCCGATAAATCATATGTATTGTGATACTTCTATAGAAAGAGCAAAACATTACATTTACATGTAAACAGCTTTCTTTATTTCCGGAGATAATATTGACGTATAAATTTTTTTTTTAAATCGTTGATAAAAACGCCGATTTTTTAACTTGTTAATAGTTATTTCTTTGTTTCTCATTTAGCCTCGATTAAGAAACAAATAGAAATAAAAACATAAAAATCGTAACTACTGCAAGCTTATGTATTTATCATAAAAGGAAACATTGTTGCATCTTTAAACATCAACTCTTGACAATCAAATTCTTTCTCATCAAGAAACAAGACCAAAAAAAAACAAAGTAAAACGCAAGCTTTAGAAACAAATCGAGAAATAAGTATATTACAGTAAAACAAAACATCGCTTATAGCTTGACAAGAGCCAGAGTCTTTCAGTCATGTCTCGCCGCTGTCTCTCTCTCTCTATTTTTTTTCTTTTTGTTTTTTTGTTTTTTTTGACAAACGCGGCGCCGAGTTGACAGCGGCTCGACAAGCCAAATAACAGGTCGGTTCCGTACCGCACAGTTACAGCGTGTGCTATATGTATATGCTTGCGCCAAGTTCAATCAGCAACGCCCACGGGACACTCGCCTGAGGTTATTAGCTCGTCGATCCTTAATATCCTCGTCGGCCAATTAGCGCGAGAACTGTCCTCCACGATTGATCCCCCGACTCGCTTCTACTACTGCTGCTGCTGCTCGATACCCTGGCGAAATAAATGTATACTTTTATTATGCGAAGGTTGCGAGATTTGTTATATTCGATTTACATTCTTTTATCGAATCAAGAGTGATGCGCAAATGTGAAGCGACGTCTTTCGTTTATTTAATTCGTTTCATTGAAAATGACAACGTCAATTACTTTACGGTGCTCATAGTCGCTGTAATTTATTCACTTTGAGAAGTCTGCAACGATGTATTATTCAGAGTGATGGGTCGCGTTAGTGTCTTTCAGTGTGTGTCTGACATTTAAGAGACAACGTCAGTTACTATACGTAACACTGTTGGACTTTATTATTTATTTATGTCAAAGTTGGAACGTATTCTTTTCCACAATATATATTATTGATGGATGAATAGAATATCTACTATTGTGCAATTATTTACTTATAAAATACACGCTTTCTCGAGATTATTAAATCATGACAATTATTGTGATCAAATCATGATGATTATTTAATTATTTCAATTCATGACATAACCATGTATTGTTTTATTGAATTTCTTCCAGATTAGAAACAATTCTTTTTATTAAATATTTAACTTGTATACTTCGCCATCTGAAAATAAAATAACAATTTTCATTCTTCTCAAAGTGAAATATATACAGCAACCTTAAAACACTTATAAAATTCTGCGGTTTATGGAAAATGAGTACTAGGTACATGAAAATGTTTTTGCGATATTGCTGTTCGAATTGAAAGAATCTATATTTTTATAAATATTATATTATCGTTCAATACAACTTCAATCAAAATTTAAGATTCACAATGGCGCTCCCTCGAGTGGAATACAGTGTTGAAAAGTCGAATACAAAATTTGAATACAGTATTGAATCAAAAGCAAGTTAGAGATGTTTGAGTACTATGTAAGTATATTTATTGTAGAGTTTTATTCAGTTCAAAGTAATTTTGTCTAAGATGTATATTTTCCTTGGAAATCCAATATTTTATAAAAAAATGTATGGACATTCCATGACCGCAAAATCAAACAAAATTGGATTTATGCTTTTAATCCAAAACACTCGAACATTTTAATCCAATATTACTCGAAACATTTTCATTTACATTCGCCAAATAACAAAACAAATCATTTCGCAGCGAATACTTCAAAAACATTATCTTTCGCAGTAATCACAGCATTCGCAATAACTTACAAACTCAATGTTCCCCCCCCCCCCCCTTTCCAACAAATCTTCGAATAATTAAACAACATCAAAAACTTTTCACGCGCAGATATTACACTTCACAATTGCTTTCGCTCGCTCGCGAGATATATAGATAATAGACTTTCAGGGAAAACAATCTCCAACTATACATATATACATACACGTAAACTTACGTAGCTGTATCGTGGTAGCGGCGCAACAATAACAGGCGTGCTTTCTGCAGCATCAGCTTCTTTCTATTCCGTTGCTGCCTTAATATTTCAGCGTTAATGTCGTAATGCATGGCCCACGCGTAAGCAAGGCTTCGCATTCTATAACGCACCTCTTATATTCCTCGACCTCTCTAGGTTATTATCTCTCATGTACGTTTATAAATATTTCAGTAGCTTGCACTCTCTCTATCGTTTTGCATTCGTATACACCTGCTCACACGCGCCAAAAAACTTTCTTTCGCGCTGATTTCGCACGCAATGCGTTTTTTTTTTGTTTAAATTACGTTCGCGGAATATTCCGAGCTAATCGAAACTGGCGAAGCGAAGTGGTAGCCGTAGCCAAAAACTTGCTGATTACACCGTAGCGCGAACGTGTTTATCATAACGATGCAGCCCGCAAGCTCGCGAAAGTTCGCTTTATGACTGACAACCAAACTTTCGGTGTTTTCTATCGGGTCTCTGTTTTTCCGAGCCGAGCTATTCAATTTCCACGGGGTTTGTTTTGTTGTTTCTTCTCTGCCTCACTCTCTTGATTTTCGTACAAAGTTTCGACGCGGAAATTTTCACGCTTGAGCTTCGCAGCATTTGAATAATGAGATTCGCCAGCGCGGGAGAATCGCAACAACACAAAAAAAAAGCTCGATTACATCGTTACCGCGGTCTGTGAAGAGAAAAAAAATTGATGTTGTATATTTCGTTTTTATTTTTTTTTTTTCTATCGAGAAAACAGTTCGGTCATAATCGCCGTAATACTTTTCCGCAAACAATTCAATTCTTCTTTTTCTTTCTCTCTCTCTCTCTCTCTCCCGTACGTGCGAGCACTGCTTTTCTCTTTTTTTTTTTTGTTTGCCCGCAAAGCCTTTTAGCGGCGAACGCGCTGCCTCTGTTGAAATCTATTTACTCCCACGTACGCATCGGCTTATATACAGTTCTCTCTCTTCCTCCGTGTAGAAAAAGAAGACGTGCGCCTTCAATCCTCCGTCGGTATCTTCGGTGATTTATTAAGTTGAACTTTTCGCGAAATTCCCTCGACGCCCCCTCTAAGATTCTTCTTTCTCTTGGTTGTGTGCGTGTGTGTTTCTTTACGTCTCTCTCCTGAAAAATAAAAGAAAAGATTTTTCAGTCAATGAGCTTTTGATGATTCCGCGCGCAGGATGTTTGTGTGCTCATGTCGACAGCTAAGATAGATGCTGATGTTTATTGGCAGTTGCGGGCGAGGGAAAAGCGAAAGCGTGCAGCACAGCTCTGTGTTGTTGTTGCTATACGCCTGTATATGTATACACTGAAAGCTCAGGATCAAGAAAGCAGGATATGAGATTGGATGTGGAAGTCTGGTTCAGAGAATTTACGATTTAAATTGTTGTCATTATTTTTTTTTATAGCGAGTGAGTCAATGATTTCAATAATTAATGCAATTATTTTTTTTTAAATTTAGAAAAGATTCAAATGATAAGTAAACTTTTTTCAAAAATATATATACTTTCAAAAGTATATACTTTGTACAGGTTTGAAATGCTTAATAAAAAAAAAAAAGTTTACAAAAAGATGAACACGGAGATCGACGCTTTTCAAATAGTAATAAAATTTCACTTCTTTATAACATAAATGAACGTAACCGCTTAGCAAAATGAAAAGCTCTCTCTCTTAAAAAAAACAACTTCAACCAGAGCCCATCAAGAAAATTAACCATTAGGCGTGCTTGCACCGAGAAAGAGAGCGAAAAAAAAAAAAATACAAACGTAAACGAAGTCAACTCCGCAAAAGTCTATTTACTCGTCGTTCGCGTAGAGATAAAAAAAACGCGCCCATGGTAATCATCTCCACCGACTACACGTGGCAATTCGCGAAAGGAGAAAAAAAAATATTTATAAAACATGGAGGAAGAGGGAGGAAAAAAAGCGTTAAAGCACACGTTGCAGTAGTATACCTGTCTCTCTCTCTCTTTCCCTCTCTCTCTCTCTCTCTCTCTCTCTCTCTCTTGGCTCAAGCTCTCTTTGTGGCGTTGCAAGTGCGGATAGACGACTTGGCGACGTCAAAGGCACGCTGCTCTGCAAGCTCGATGAATGTATATATGCTCGCGACTGACGACGACGACGACGACGACGAGGTGGTCCTTTGATTCGTACCTGTAAATTAATAGCGTTTTAGTATACATATAAACGTTTGCACGATACGCGCGAGTGTTTAAATTGCAACTCGTGCTGTATAATAACGAAATAATCAGAAAACGATCGGTTATATAGATGTATCGCGTATACGCCGTTTGGCAAATACTATCGCGAGATCTAAATCACCAGTTTTAACATTAGAATCGTCGAGGCTATTTCTAGCCTTGGCCTCTAAATTGATGATCGCATCGAGTCTCGCGCGCCACGCGGATAGAGTCTCCGTCTTTAATGTGTTTATCTTATGGGAATCGCGGCGTGTGTCCTTGTCGAAGCTTTCGCTGTTGTATTTTACGTACGGAGGTAAAAAAAGAATCTCGATTATTGTTTTCGAGTTTTCTTTGTTTTTTAACGATTTCGTTTCGAGACGACGACGTTATAAATTTAGAAATTTTATCGCGACGTTAATTTATCTGTCTCTCGATAATAATTTGGCGTAGTACGAGATCTTTGATTATAATTTGGCAAGAATTTTCGATTGTAAATAAGGCAAGTTTAATTGCCGCTCAGAACGACTTTGAATTCGACGATTTCAAACACAAAAATATGTATTATTATATTTTACTTTGATTATTTCGCAAAGATATAGAGTCGCGCGCGCTCGTACTTGCGTCAGGAAAAGCACTTCGAGATTATTTCTGGTACTATGTAGATGTGTCTTATTACCCTGAAAATACACTTCTGTCATTCATATATAAAAGCCGCCCCGGAAAAGCAGCGAATTCATCAAAATATTCTCTTTGGCACGCTTCTATATTCCCACAGGTAATATCGCCTCGACACGATTTAACACGTGTGTGTGTGGATGTACATAAACTGCGAGACCTTTCGAAAGCTCATTTTACCACCCTGCGGGACATGGTACTCGTCCTTATTAAGTGCGCTCGGGGAAAAGATCCTGCACACGGATTTGCATTTTAACTGGGAAATAATATATCTCGACTTTTTTTTGTTATTTGTGCGTGTATTTTGATAATTTTGTACGAGAAATCGAGGATCAATAAAATGTTTTAATAATTTATCTCGATATATTTAAAATCTATCGTTCGCGAGGCTCACTATTGTCGGATTTATCCCGTTAATCCGCTTAAAATATCGATTCATCGCCGAAAATACGAGCTGCAGCTAATGAATTTCACATAAATATCACTCGCCGTCAATTTGCTCTCGCGGTAATCGCAGTTAATCGTTAACGTGGCTCAGTTTTTTTAAATCCTCCCAAAAATAAAATAAAATAAAAGACATTCAACCGCACACACCGATTAATCTTCATGAGAGTTCGATTATACGGAGTTGGCGTGCCGGCAATCGAAACTTTTCTCTATGTACCCGCCAACTTTTCCAATCGCGAACTAAAACATTCCGCTCCTCGTTTGCATATACCATTTATCAAAACTCGCGAGGTTGAGGAAAAAAAATATCTGCTGCAGCGCTTCGTTTAATTGAATTTTTTTCTTCCGCACGGCAAATAATTAAGACTGCGATGCATCGCGCGAGAAAAGGTGTTCTTTTTTTCTATTTTTGTCGTCTTTTAACGAGCGAATTTATGATAACCGAAAAAAGAAGAAAAAGAACGAATGTAAATTGCTTCAATGAATTTTCAACCGAAGGAAAATCTCGTTAATGCGCGTCTCTCTCTCTCTCTCTCTCTCGCGAAGAAGTGTTTGAATAAAATAGAATGGTCCGCATAAATTGCGAATTAATTGACTCGTAGAGTTTCCCTCGTAAATTCTATTTTTCGAGTCCTCGGAATATAATTCCAAGTCGCGCGATGCGTCTTCTAATGTTTTAATAAAGACCCCGAATCACACCTGGAACTATAGACACCTAAATAACCACGAGATTTTCCGTATGACGTTTCCAGTCGATATGTAAATTCAGAGATTTCCTTTTTTTGTTTGTTTTCGATGCGTCGAAGTAGAGGGATTAAGGGGGAGAACAACACAATCGGATGGGGAGAGAAATATTTCGTGTGCGACTTGCGTGCTTTTAGCTTTGGGTAGCGCCCGTAAATTTGAATTTAATCGAGAAGCAATTGCGTAATTTCCGAGAATCCGTGGCGGTATCCGGAACGATTCCGTAAAATATAGAGACCATGAATTTTTTTCTTTTTCCATTGCATATTTTGTGTTTCGACCTCTCTCTCAATAAAGTTTCGTGGAACGATAAATTATTCGTTTTGAATTTCTATCACCGTAGCCGTGTATTTTTTGTTTTTTTTTTTCATTTCCAGTCCCGAAAATTGCATCGACGTTTACAAAGCAAAAAAAAAAAAAAAAAAATCAAATATCAACGTCCCGCATAACTCGAAAAAAAAGGAAACAAATTGAGCTTTATTCCACATTGAATGGGGTGAAAATAAACACTATTTACTCGCGAAACGTGCTCGCGCGGTGGTGGAGAAGGGCGTGCGAGTAAGAGAGAGAGCCAATACATTTCGAAATCGTAAACTTTATTTCGAATCGGTTGCGCGCGTATATAGAGAAAGCCCTATACTCACTGTAAAAATGAAGTGTAGCGCTACTCTCTTTTTCTCGCGGGTGTAAGATATTGTGTGGGTTTGTATGGAGGAAGAGAGAAGTGTATACGTGTTGCGCCACCACGTGATAAAAACAAGTTTTATTTCATAGCTTTTTCATTGAGACTCTGTTACGGCTCCAACGATGGAAATGAAATAGAGTAGAAAAAGGTATTCTTTTAATCCTTTTGTAAAGACTTAACGATACAAATTTGTCACAGTTAAAAAGTAACTTATCTTCTTGGTTATCCAATCTACCGATTCTCGTATTTCTAATTTTTCATAGGACATCAAAGAACTTGAAATACTTTTGATCTCGAATGTTTATATGAACATGATTTAAAAAAAAATTCACGCGATACTTAAACACGCGGCAGCAAAATGTTGAAACAGCTTGCGAATATGAAAAAAAAAATCGTAAGACACGGGAACTTAATTTCCAACCCGCAATAAAAAAAATCTCGGCATCTCGTTTACAACCTACCATAGAAGAGAGACTATGAAAACGACTCGACGACGAAGCAACAGATAAAAACAAACATACGCGCGCGCCTTTGGCGATTCACATCGTAAAAAAGAGGGCAAAATCGCGAACGATAAGAATATTGTAACTCACGCTCTGAAAATTCATCGTTATAACCGCGCAGTGGATCGCCTTTACGGGTTTTCGATCTTCGACGGTACACAAATTGAAAGCGGTATAAGTGTGTGTCTGCCGCACGCGCGCCTTTGGAAAACAAATTTGTGCGATCGAAAAGGAGGGTGAGAAAGTGGTTTTGCGCCTTTGGAAGTTGAGAGAGAGAGAGAGCTTGCGGTTAAGCTCGTAATTAGCTGCTCGCTTGGCTTTTACCTCTTTGACCTCGTTCAAACCACTTTCAATGATAAATTCGAGTGTAAGAGAAAGTACGTGTGTACACGTTTGAAGATTTATAATTTCTGAACATTTTACGTTCGATCTCGTAAACAAATATCACAACAATATCAGAAACGTACATTGAAAATGCGCGAGTTAATAACCAATCTGCCCAGGAGCGCAGATATGTAGGGTCTATAATACAACGTTGGCGTCATTGCTCGACATGTCTCATCAAGCTTGCACCTCTCGAAGCTTTGGGCGCGCGTCGCGAAATAATTCAGAGGGGGTTGCCGCGACGTTAACCCGAAATACGAGGCTCTCGCGCCGACGAGAGTGTCACGTTCGGCTCTTGCGCGCTGATAGACGCGCGAGAGAGGTAAACGTGACCGGCGCTAACTAATTTCAGAACAAACATTATACGCCTGAAAGGCAAAAGACTCTCTTTTAATGACACGTAGTTGTTGCGTGTGTGCGCGAAAACTTAAACGTCTTCTTTGAATTAGAGTTTTGTGCAAGTTTTGGCTTTTGATGGCTGAGGTATATGGTGATTGTTTCTCTTTTTGTTTGCGTGGGTGGTTATCTCGTTTGTTGAGCTTTTCTTCAGGCTAAATAATTAATTTTTTTTTATTCTGGGCACAGTGAGAAGTTAAAATTTTTTCAAGTCTTACTTTTATCGAGTACCATTACTCAAGTACTTTTACTTGATTTCACTATACTTACTGGCCCAAATTCAATGCGAATTTAGACCACTAAGTGGACAGTTTCTTTGTGATAACTTTTATTACTTAATTTGAGTAAAACTTTTTATTACGAAGGTTACTTTGAATATTCATTAATACGGGAAGTTTTGAAAGTACAAACGATCTAAGAGCGGAGATATAACAGTTTATGTATGAAATCAATGTAAAAAAACACAATATACGAACATTTTACGAATAATATTTATTAGTAAAGGATAATAATGAGAATGAACCGAATCTATCATAATGGAGCACAATTCGATTTTTTATTTATCGACGTTTCGAGCTACAATGCAGCTCCTCTTTAGGATATAAACAACGCAAAAACTATGTGTAAAACATAGAGTCAATTTTTTTGTTTTCCGCACGTGTAAAAAAATTGACTCTATGTTTTACACATAGTTTTTGCGTTGTTTATATCCTGAAGAGGAGCTGCATTGTAGCTCGAAACGTCGATAAATAAAAAATCGAATTGTGCTCCATTATGATAAATTGAGTTCATTCTCATTATTATCCTTCACTAATTTGGTATTACACCGGAGCATCTCGGAAGAGAATTTACATCTATTGAATCATATTTATAATATTTTATAATACTGTAGCCTCCATTTATTAGAGTTGGAATATCTTTCTGCTTAACAGGTAAGCCAAAGTCATCGCAGCGCCGCCAAGCTGATTAGAAACAAAACTATAAAAAAAAAAAAAGAAAAAAAGACACTCAACCCTCATACACACAAAACTGAGAGAGGGTGCAGCATCCAATTACGAAACTCTCAATACCAATTTAATAGCGAGGGCGGTGCGGCGCGACATCCGTAGAATATCCGAAAGCTAGAGAGGAGGCCAACTTGGGTAAGTCTCTCGCGCAACTGCAGAGGGGGGGGGGGGGGTGTCTTGCTAAAACCTAATTGAATTTGGCCGAAAGACTAGCGTTAATTGCGAGAGTGAGAAGAGAGAGAGAGAGAGAGAGAGAAAGAGAGAGAGAGAGAGAGAAACGTCGCAGACCAAATGTCGCAGCGGCAAGTCTCTGAATCTTAAAAGCTCTCGCTAGGCTCGCACTCGGCCAATCAAAACTTTAAAGCTTTACAATGACGTATCGTTAGCGCAAGCTCGCCATTCAATTTTCCAAGAGGCGACTTTCTCTCGCTCTCTCGTGCAGTATGTCGCGCGTGATTAGGACCTCAACTTTACAGCCACTGGGATTTGCATAGAGATGAGATACACAACTGCGCTGGACACGTTGGTTATATTTTAATAAAGCTCCGTGTGTGCGTGAGAGAGAGAGAGTTTGTTTGAAAAGCTACGTTACGAAACTTTTTACGCTAGTTTTTTTTATTTTTTATTTTGGTTGGATGATGTATACTTTGAAAGACTAATAGAAGCTTTTTAGTTGGTTATTCACATGTGTTTATATTCGTGCTTGGAAAATGGAAATTTCGCAAGGATGATTAACTTTTTGTTGTTGTTATTGTTGTTATACTCGCAAATTCCATAACATTTTTCTTTTGTTTTTATTTCGAAATTTTCCGGTGGGTATTTTTCCGGCATTCTCTAATGAATGAAATTCCAATATTGTTGTGTATCTTTTCTGGAAAAAAAAGAGATAAATCATCAAAAAAAAAAAAAGAATAGTCGTAACTCACGACATTTTATTGCCAAAACACATCACGGAGGAAGAGAAAATTTACAATATCAACAAACTACACGAATCTCGAAAAGACAAAAAAAAAGAAGAAATTCTCCAACCCGCGAAGCGCGCGCAGACTAAAAAATAAATGGGAAAGAATTAAGGTCAATCATCGAAGTGCGAGAGAAAAGAAAACCTCAAGCGCCCGCATATGGTTCACCAAAGCTTTTTTTTTATATATATAACACACGCACATCGCAGATAAGATTTATACTCGCGAAAAAAGAAAAAGATTTACAATCGCGTTTTTTTTCTTCTTCACGCACACACGAAAATAGCGCGCGTTCCGGAACCTTGACGTTTTTATCCATCCAGACTCGGTGGAAAGTTTGATAGGCGACTAATTATTTCTATACCCCGCGCACTGCTCGCCGAGTCTGGATATCTCTCTCTCTCTCACGTGTCCCGTACGTTTATTTTCGTGTGCGAGATTTATCGTGTTTTCTCTCTATCTCTCGCGTCTAAAGCCCGGAAAAATAGCAGGCACCTTGCTTTAGGGTATAAAAATATATATACATATTTTCACTGCGAGAGATATTACGTAACTACGTAAAAAAAAACATGTTCGCGAGTAAAAACTATTAATTGGCGATATAACTTTTGCGAACGTCAACGCTGTACGACATACTGAAGTAAACTACAAATTATTCGACGATATTTATGAAATCATAAATGAATTTCTACGACAAATGGCTTTGAAATATTAGTCTTAGAAAAAAAAGCCTAACGCGCTATCGTAAGTAAACAAACTTGCGAACGGGGTTGAGAATAATTAAATCAGACGCCAGCGCGTGAAAACGTAAATCATTGGGTGCGCGCCGTTTATCACGCAATCTCGACACACTTTTCCAAGGGTAAGGGTTGGCTTAACTACGTGGTACCCGACGATTTTCGTGTTCATCAGGTGTTACTGACGTACGCTGATGTTTTATTAGTATTTTTAGAAGAATTCTACGGTCTTTGTCTTCTTTGTTAATTGAAGTTCGGGTTGAAAATGTGGATAATTGGATTTATCTTTCGTTTATAAATTGAAATTAATTGTTTAATATCGCTCGAGAATTTTAATAGTTCGACGACGTACGATCTCATGTATACATCCAAGCTAAAAACCAAGAAGCTTCATAAAGCATTTAACATCTCATACATCGGCTGAAAATCATCTAAACGCGAACGAATTTACACCAAGGCGTACTTAATCTTTCAAATCAGCAAGTATAGCTGCGAGCGTGGTAAACAAAGAAGAACGAGTCGTATTATAGCTTAGCTCGTTAAAATTTTGATGCATAGCACGATTTT
This sequence comes from Galeopsomyia nigrocyanea, assembly GCA_035047105.1. NCBI lineage: Eukaryota > Metazoa > Arthropoda > Insecta > Hymenoptera > Eulophidae > Galeopsomyia > Galeopsomyia nigrocyanea. The sequence goes on from JAWWMK010008826.1 coordinate 16,557, forward strand.
TAATTGAGATTGAAGACGCCGCTGCTGCCACGCGGGAAGACGAACGAGTAGTAAGTTTCATTCTACTCCAAGGTACTTTATCACTGTTTTTGGGAAACGCCTTTGTATTTGGAAGCTTGGCAGTGCTCGAAGACACGCCTGCTGGCACTTTTAATCTTGGTTATTCAGTCTTCCGAGGCACCGACTAATTCATCTTTCTCTTTCTTCCCTTGCGACTTTGTTTCACTTTTTTGCAAGCTTCTTCGTTTTTCGTGTTCGGGACGCTTTTCATTGAAAACGAAATATTCGGCTACTATACGTTTGTACAAAATTCACACTTGTTGGTCTTACTCTCGTTCCGTCGCGCGCGCCCGCGCGAATACGCTTTTTTTTTTTTGCTTTGTTTTGGTCCTTGCAGTGTGTGCTTGCAATTCCGCAGGCGTAACACGTTTGTCGATCCTTTTTTTTTGGGTTCGTTCGCGTCGGTTTTTTTTTGTCTATCCCTTCGCGAATTTATTTCGTTACGCAAATGTTTCGCTATTTTACAAGGGAAATTTTTCTCTTTTGTTTTTGTCGGATTAAAATGTTGAGGTTGTCGAGCAAGATTTGAGAAATCCTGTTAGTAAATTGTTTTCAACGTGAAGAATCAATCGTGAAATGATAAATATCAGATTTTTATTTTTTATACTGAATGAATGATATCAAGCTTTGACAACTTTTTTATTCAAAAATAAAATTGATTTTATCTTCTCTATTTTTCTAAATCAATCGACCAAGTGATAGACTTTCGATTGAACATTACATAACTTACATCGGTCACAAGTAATCTAAACTCCGTATCGAATCGATTACGCTGAAAGCTTTTCCTTATATTAAAAGAAATCCAAAAAATCGCATGCACTAAAACAATAAAACCGAGTAGTAACTTAGATACACAAAATTACCTAACGCACAATCGACGTGTAAGTCCATGTGATAAAGAAGAACATATCACACACGCACACACGCACACACAGACGAACACACTCGTAGTACACACAAATCACACGAAGACACTGTTGATCAATTATTCGGCCATCGATCAGTCGATCGACATTGTTGAGCTGCCTTCGCTTGCTCGAGGAGTAACTAACTTATACTCTTCCGGCTGCTGCTGCGCTGCCCCGACTTTGGCCACTCTTACTCTCGCGCGCGCACACACACACACGCGCCTGCGGTTTAACATTGCGGCTCTGCCGTACGCCGCCACTATCTAAAATTATCCAACGACTACGACGACGACGAAGCTGGACGTAGGTGGTAGGGAGAGTGACGATTTTTCGGGGTGATCGACTGATCCGCGCTCGCGAGTCTTCTTCTTTCTTCGCAGACGGCGCGGTACGTGTACGTGCGTATACGTCCGTCTACGATGACGTTTGATTGAAATCTCATGGTTACTTTGTATTTTAACTATGTTTTCGTTGTTTCGCGAAACAGACGTTTCCGAACTCACGATCGATAGATCGAGAATTTATCCTTTTTTTTTCTTTCAGGGCTTTCAATGGCGTGGGAGAGCAAAAAAAACTCGGAAAAATAAAATTCTTCGAAAACTATTTGGAGAAGCTCGCCGCGTACGATTAGTAAAAGATTATCGGTCCTAATATTAGATCGCTTTGGCTTCGTCTCTATGTTGATCTAATTATAAATTATACCATTTTTAGCACAAAGACGAACCCCTATTTTACATATAGATGTATATATCCGTCGTCTCACGAAAACGAATTAACGATCGAGCGAAATAGCTCAATTTTTTTTAACTAAACTGAAAGTCTGTCGTCGACTTTGACCGAACGTTTTCACTAATGAGCTCTCGATTTCTAACAAATCGACCCCTCGTCAATTTTAACTTCTACGAAAAGAAAAAGAAAAGAAAGCTTCATTCGTACGATTAGCTTTCTTTTTTGCAGTTAAATGCAGCAGCAGCTGGTGAACTGACTCACGACTATTTCCGATATGTGGTATGCTCGATCGAAATTTTTGAGGCGTGACATATACGCACGCACTTTCCCGCCCCCTTTTGTTTTTCTTCGACCGATTAATCGCAGCCCACGCGCGTTTATTGTTCTTCGCGGTTCGCCTTCTCCGACGTTTATGATACGAGAGAGAGAGAAAGAGAGATGCTGCTTGGCTCCTCGATCGCGCGCGAGCTTTTATAGAATCGATATACACGTTGCTCGCGGGAGCTTCTCTTAGTGTGTAAATTTCCTAATGACAAAACAAACTTTTTTTTGGATCGGCTATAGGATGTTTCAGATTCGTGCTGTATTTTGTTGTTATAGGTATGGAATATTCCGTTGTCGTAAGTCGTAAGCTAAACGTTTCAGAGCTTACGCGAGAAAAAGAAAAAAAAACACAGAAAATTTTTTACCACCGAAAATTGTTTTCAAAGCAGCGAAAGAACATCCAAACTTTACGTTTTTAGAACAAAAAAAACTATGAAAACGCATGATTTACGCGATCGAACAGAAACATCGATGCGAAAATTCCCGATAAGTCGAAGAAAAATAACATAGAAACGTTTAAGCTTGCGCGAGCTTGCAAGAATACTCGAGCGAATTCCGAGCACGCGTACGTGTCGAATTATAAACTATCATTGAACGAGATTGTCCAAACAGTGTGGATATAACGACTCACGCCTTCACCGAGACCTTAACGAATCAATCGTGGGTCTTGTAACAAAGCGATTAAACGCGAAAATCCAAACACGGAAGCAACACACGCATCAAATTTTCTTTTTTTTTTTTATGGCGTGACCTCTCCGCAGAACAGCTATTCTCGGTCGAAGGAAAAAAATATATATATCACGCGTAAATTCGTAAATATCGCGGGGGAGAGTAATTATTTTTCTTGGAAAGTTTGTACAACAGCCGAATTGCTATTGCGTACACACGCGCGTAGCTACATAATGCTTACGCACGGTACGATGGAATTACGCTAATGAAGGTTTATGGTGGAGAGATTTAAAAATATCAGCTATAATGATTACGAGAATGAAACTAAAAATTAGTATGTGATGCACAATGTTTGGTGTTGTAGAAAATTTATGACACGTGCACAGTAAAAACGTCGATTAATAATTACCTAACGACCATTTAAAACGTTAAAAGCTCGAATGAGTATTGTGCGTAAGGGAAAAGGACGTGTCATTGCCTAGAGAGAGAGAGAGAGAGAGAGAGATAGAGAGAGAGAGAGAGAGCGTCGATTTATTTCCGTTTGCATTCCGCCGCTTATTTCTGTATGCGGGATGGCCTACATTTTAGCCCACACCCGAGTCTCTTCCGTCGTCTCTCTCCTCCATAAGGAATCTTTAATTAACGCCTTTTTTTCCTCCTCGTCTGATATGTCGCAATCGATTATTTCATTGTGATTTTATAGAAAATTATTTGTTTGAACGATACAAAATAAGTTTTCATTTTTATTTTATATGCATTTCGTAAATTTTATTTTGATTCACATTATTATTTATTTATTTATTTCAGATAAATTGATTTGTCGATAAAAGTCAGTTGTGTGAATGGTGGCGACGCGTCGTCGTAATTATTACGAGCATTTAGCTTCCGTAGCATGCTCACGCATAAATTTGTTAAATTTACCCAATGAAATTTTAATGATTATCTTCAAAAATTCTAGAATTTTTTTAATAATTGGACATGGATTTTGTTCTCCTTCATTTTTTGATATACCAAACTATGGCTAACATTCATCTAGATAAGTTCAAAGCCAAGACGTATACTGAAATATTGAGTAAAGGTTGACTATTATATTTAGGTATGCACTAGATTTCACGAGGTATGCAATGCTATGCTTGACCGAGGATTTCGAAAGCTCCTCAGTGACTTTTTCATTCAGTTGGTTCGATACGAATGAAAAGCCAAAATCTAAAAATCTATCATTTTCTATGTTATGCTTTTGGGCTTTGAAATTTTGACAAGAATAGTCCTCTTTTTGTACGGCAAAGAGACTGTTCCTACTATTCTGGCAAGACAATAACAATGACAAAGTGTTTTAAACATACTGTTCGAAATTCTGTGACGGTATTTTAATATTTTATTTTTAGATAATGGACGAATGACTTAATTTTTTATACTATCAAATCACACAATCATTTAACACTTGATAATTGTCGTATTAGATAAAGTATTTCAAAACTTATGTTTTAAAGTTAGTCATCACTTTCCTAATTACACAAGACTGTACTTTTGAATCTTAAAAAATTCCAAGAAAAATAATACAAGCAGCATTTATTGCCGATAAAAACGATTTTGCGGAAGTAATAATTGAATATCAACAGTAATCTAAACAAAGCATAATAGTTTAATAACCACTAAAATGGAATCTGTTGCTCGTGTTAAAGAATTAATAGTAGTTCTATTCACTATAAAAAAAAACAATTTCTTTTCTTTACTTTACTAGAAAAAAGCTCTGTTCTCTTCCACAATGGACTTTTTTTTGTATTCACGTCGGATGCGCCATATAACTCGTGTAAATATTTGGCAGCGAAAGCAAAAGCACAAACTTAAATATTTGCGCTTATTATCCGATTGCATGCATTCGTTGGATTTTACATTCTTTGGTGCGATCATCCGCTATAAGTCGATACTATTTCGAAACCATCTTCAAATGCTTTCTCATGAAAAGTGATTCCTTTGTTCTAATGATCAGTTTCAGTTTTTATATTGTGATACAATATGGCAATGATAACTTTTTAATTATATTGTTCATTAATTGTATCGGTTAAATGTAAAGTAATATTTTTATTTCTGTAATAAAAAAGTTTCTAACGAAAATATTTGATCTGCGAATCATTTTACACTACAAACCGACGATTTAGATGATGTCAAATGAAAGATATCGAAAACTGACGAATCTTCTAATCAAATTTTAAATATCAGAAACAATCTAAAAAAACTACAAATCAACTCATGTCACATGCAACCCAAAACTTTTGAATTACACATGACGGTACAAACTCTCATCCCAAACCTCCCCAATCCAATTCGTTAAATTCTAAACTGCATTTCCGAACAAAGCGCACTGCAGTTTCAGCGTTCACTTAGGACTCGACGAGCCGCGTCCAAGACACAACCGCACAGTAGATAGTGTCGAGTCGTCGTCGTCGTCGTCGTCGCGTTTCACACAGCGACGCTGCCGTGGTTTACTCGGTGGTCGGGCACGAGCCACACCACCACCACCACCGTTGCAGTGTGATTTGGCACCAGACTAGCAATCGATATTTCAACTCTTGTGTCTCGACTGCAATCGCGCGACTCTTCTTTTCTCTTCTCTTCGTCGTGGATTTTCCATTGTTGCGAGTTTTTTCCGTCATATTATTTTTTTTTTCGTGTTTCGAGAATGAAGGATTTTTATTGTTCCGCCAACGCAGGACGTTTAATTCTCGATGGTTGTTTCCTTTGTTGTTGGATGGACATGATCCAAGACACGTTATTTTGCCAAAAAGTATCGCATATATATTTCACTCTTTTAAACGTTAAAAACCCTACATCTACAAATTCCAGTATTTCACTAGCCTTATCAAAACAATCTTTCACTCGCGCGCACAAAACGAATTACACCGGAAAGCAACTTTAGTTTTCTCCTTCTTCTTTCTGTCCCAAAACTACAACCATTGTTTCTCTTTATCCCGCGCGCGAGAGGATCGTCTGTCCTTTTGCCTTCGCTCTTTCGCCGTGGGTAATTCGATATTTTCATTAGTTTCGCCGCGCTCGCTCGGCGTAATCCTAGATTTTCCAAGCCATCTGGCTTGCTTGCACGAGCAAAAGCATCTCCGTATACACCAAATCGCTCGCGCAGCGCAAGCTCTAATCTACTATCCCCCTTTCGCTCCAATTCGTCGGATTAGATTCACGGTTGAGAGAAGCTGCATCGTCTATATCGTTGTCTGCGATCTCGCGTGGATGCTTTTTGTTTTTTGTTTTTTTTCTCTTGATTATGTTTGAAGATAATTGTTCGTTGAACCTTATCGTTGCACTTTTTTATTACTGCAAAAAAAAAAAAAAAAGAAATCTCAAAATAAGGAATTTTCGTTCTTAAAATGATGAAGTTGAAGCTAACAGTCCGAATTTCTGACACATGGTAAGCAACCATGAGTCTCGATGCTCTTGTAAGATAGCCACCTCTCTCGAGTTGCTGCCTATACTTCGGTTCGATTTTATAATGACTTATAATACTATATAAAATTAATACACTAAGTTTAGTCAAAATATTCCATTGCGTTCTGAAATTATGAATCGTCGAAGTAGGTCTGTTAGCGTCAGTTTCATCATAATGAAGATGCAACATGAAGAAGTACTAGAGACGAGAAACTAATAAATGTTCTTAAAATAAGAAAGATTTTTCCTTTTTCTTTTTAGTAAATTTTTTAATACTCGAGTAATTTATATTGTCAAATAAAGGGAAAAGTTTTATTATTGTAAGAAAGAATATTAAAATTTTTAAATTTATTTCTAATCAATCATAGTTTTTACTACAATTTAAAGAAATATATCGCTTGAAATGAGAAAAATTTTGCTTGTGTATATTTGTTTCTCAAATCAATAACAATGACATTTAAGAATGCAACAAAATAAGATGAATAAAATATTTTTTTTCTAGTGTACTTTACAAACTTATACAAACTAGTTAATTGATCATTGCAAAAAAAATAGAAAAAAAATCAATCGTCCTTTTAATTTTCCCGCGAGATAAAAGAAAGTAAAGAAAAAAAAAGCACAGGGGCGTGCAATTACCGTTTTAAGAAAACGATCCATTACGGCCAAAGCCATTTAGCCGATAGAGAGAAGCTGCTGCTGCAGCAAAGTTTTTCGTCGAGAAAAAAAAAGGTGAACTTCGCGCGATATAGCCCAAAAGCAGGATAGGCGTTAACGGGATTCGCGCGAGAACTGCCGAGAAAAGCCCGAAAATTTGATGCACCTCGATGTCCTTTATACTCGGCTCAATTCAATTTTCGCGTCTTTTCTCTTCGCCTGGCTTAAAATTCAACGCGACAGCAGCTATTTTCACGTTGATCGAGCAAAATTTTCCCTTCGCGATAATGCGTTTTGTCTCGAGGCTATACACGACGATTCGAATTAAAATCGTCATCCTAATAAATTGCTTGTCACTTTATTTCTCGCTTGATGAAAATTATATACGAATGCACTTTGCCGTATGCGCGTTAAAGTGCAACTAGGGAATATATAACGCCACGTGGAATTAAGTACGTGCTTTACAACGTGAAAGCAATACACTTTGCACGCTGGCCATTAAACTCACGTCGTAGCTTGGTGCGGTGGGTGTGCACGTATAATACGTTGTCCTGCTGATTTGGCTGCTCTCGAGAGTCGCGTCTACGTGTGTACGTCCCGCGAGAATCCGCGACCAACCGACAAATTAACCGTCGGGATGTAGGTACGTACGTCTACTCTCTCTTGCGCTGCAAGCCATAGAGTTTATGACTTTTGATGGAAGCATAATGTCGCTTATTGCACTGTAATTCGCGTATGCTTTTGTTATTTTTTTTTTAACGGGGAAAATTCGTTTAATTTTACTGTTCGCGGGTTTACTCTTTTTTGTTTGTTTGCACGTTCGATGGAGTTAAACAAACTGTGTACATATTTGACTTGGGGATATGAAGTATAGCTGATCCTGTCGCGAAGCGGATCGTCACGAATGCGATGTGATATATACCGACGCACGAAAAATTGTTTTTTTTTTTCGCGGAAAATTTAATATCAGTCTACAATTTTTTAGACAATGTATATACGTCAACTTATATATGTATAAGATATGGTTATCTCCTTATAAATATATGTTGATAAAGGATCTATAACGAAGAAAACAAAATACACTAACCATCCTAAAACTGCACTATCAACTCCTAATACTATAGCGAGCAAAGAGAAAACAGTTCAGCAGGCCGATTGCTTATATTACACAGTACGAGAGAAGATGAAAAAAAAACTCTATATATAGCTCTTATAGAAGCAGTTGAGGGTTTATCTTCCCGTTTCCTTTACGCAATCTCTGCAATCCAGTCGATCGTTGTCTAAACGATCGCCAAGTCCCTCCACTCTCGTCCTCGAGTGCCTTTTGGTCAGGTGCTTTTCCTTCGAGAGGGTATATCTCTCTCTTACTTTTTTTTCTTCTTTTTGGTCGATCTTCAAGCGAATGGACAGTGAGTTATTTTATTCGCTTCAATTAACGGGTCGAGTGCCTCGTTATGAGATGGTCTTGATGGCTCATTTCGTGGTTGCGTATGGCTTGAGAGAGAGAGAGGAAGTGCAGGTTTTTCCTTGCCGATGGGGTGTATCTATTTTTTTTTTTATCGTTGTTGTTGTACTCTTTTAATTAAAAAATATATAACTTACACCGTGTGTTTTCGCTGCGTACGATGTTTTCGTGAATTCTCATGACAAAAATAAAAAAACAAACAGAACGAGTCGCTAGTTAAAGCGAGAGAGATACATTGGGCGCATTAAGCCGTTATTTGCAGCCGAAAGAAAGATATTTCTCATGCGCTTATCTGCGTGCACGCAACAAAGAGAGAGAGAGAGAGAGAGAGAGAGCGAAAAGGGGCTTGAACAATGTCTTCGGTAGGAGATGTAATTTGGAGGGGCCCCGCAAAGCTTAATTCGCTGGATTTTCCTGATGAACCCTCCGTTTTCATGGCTTAAAACGCGAACTCTCTCGTACGTCTCGGATTAATGGCCGCTACTTTGTGTAACACAGTCAAGAGAGAGACACGCGCATAATACATTCCCTTGTATTAAACTCGCGACGTTGTTGTTGCTCTTGGAACATCGTCGACGGGGAGGTTTTAAGCTAACGACGAGAAAATTATTTGCTATAAGACCGGATTTGCTTCGGGAGATTTTCTTTTTAAGGGGATGATGTAAAATCTGCGGAAACAGATTTTCAACCAAACGCAGATGCTTGATTTCCTATTTAATTGAAATGAATCATTCGAAAAAAAGACGACGTTACAGCTCAAACATGAAAACCCACTAAAACATTCTCCCAAACCTCGAAAAAAAAGCAACATCACTTAAAACCCTTATGCACCCTCAGTTAATAATAAAAAAAAATTCGTCGAGGCACATCTTTTTCCTCTTTGGCACACAGAGCAAGTCTAAGAGCTCGTTAAAAAGCTCTCGACTTGTGCGCGAGATATGATCGTTTGAAGCAAAAAAATAACTAAATAAAAACGTCCGCGAGCAGCAGCAGCAGCTCCAATTACGTCGCCGCTTCATTATTTGCATAGACATTCCACGAACGACGATGTATTTCAGAGCTGCTGCCGCTGCTGCATTATAATAACGAGGGCTAATGATGATCTGCAGCTCAGCGCTTGCCTGCTGATGGCCAAGCAGCCAGAGCGCGGCTTTTCAATTCAATGCATCATGCCGAAGCTTGAAGCTACGCGTAATTGATGATTTAGCTCGAGGTGATCCTCTACATATATGAGCAAATCCACAAAAAAACAGTAACAGTAGTTGGGGCGACTTTTCAAAACGGGTGCACGCTCTTGGGGATGCGATTTTTTGAATCTATATTACATATAGAACCTAAAAAAACAGGTGCCCATTTCCGAACCGGCGTGTCACAAACTTTTTTCGCGCATAGAAGCTCTAAAAATAATCGAAAAAAAGAACGCAATTTTCCATGGTTTTTTGGAATTT